>WYDI02015423.1:0-31243 GCA_009867235.2 Psittacus erithacus
GGGGCGGGCCGGGAGCTTGGAGACCCTGCGGGTTGACAGATGGCAGTGAGCTGTGGGCTCCCGGCTCCTTGGAGAGTGGCAGGATGAGGCCGGAGCTGTGTGGAGCGATGTTAGCTGGGACCGGTGAGAGGCAGGGTTTGGGGAGTGCAGGGTGGAGGGGCAGCTGATGTGGAGGGGTGGCTGTGAGGGGCGGTGTGAGGCCTTCAGGAGGGAGCTGTTGTGGGGCTCTATAGGACGAGAGCGTTGCTGGAGTGTGGGGAGGTTCTGAGGAGGGTGATGCGGGAGCTGGGAAGTGCAAGGAGAGGGGCAGCATCTGTGGTACGTGGGACAAGGGGTTGGTGCGGCAGTAGCACAGTCTGCAGTGAGCACTGCTGGAGTCACCGGCCTTTGAGCAGATGGAGAGTGGTAGGCAACTGGTGCGGGAACTGATGAGTAGCTGAAGCAATGCCTGGTCCAGCTCAAGAGCGTGGACTCCTGTTGGTCTATTTCCAGTTCTTCACAGCTGTGCTTACACTTCAACTCCCAGTGTCTCCTGCCTGTGTCCACTGCATCTGTCCATGCTCAATCTGCCCACTGTTGGGGTGCCGGTACTAAACAAGCTGGGTATAATCTTCCTGTTGTCAGACCAAGGCATGTGCTCTTTTGTTTTTCCCCACTGGCGTGACTGTCTGTCAGTCCTGTAGGTTTTTTTCTGCTTGTGTTAGGCAATTTTTCCCTTTACCTGTCCCTATGCTTTTAGCCATTCTCTCTATGTATTTTGCGCTGTTGTGCCTACTCAGCATAATTCTGTTGGATGTGTGGCTGGTCTGTGCACGCAGACCCATTGTCCGTGCCTAGTGTCGCCCTTCTAGGTGATGGAGAGGCAGACAGCTCTGTGACTTGATGAGATCTGTCACTGCTGTGCCCTCCTGTCCCATGCTGAGCCCATGTTTGGAGCGGCTGTGGCTCTGTGGTTTGCACAGGCTGGGTGAGTTCTGGCTGTTGAGGGAAATAGTCTTGCTCTTCCTCCGGGGTCTGACTGTGTGTTTACGCCTCCTCTTTGTGTCAGCTTTAGCAATCGCGTGGTTCTGGGATGTGGAGGAAGTTGGAGAAGGTTGGTTTGAATGGCTTACCTTTGGCAGAAGGTGGAATTCCTGTTCTTCCCTCTTTTGCTCCTGTCTCTGTGCCAGCTTGTCCCTTGCTGCTTCCGCCACAGGCTTCTCTGGTAACTTGTATTGTTGAACCTTTCTGTGAGCTTGCTGCCGGCAGAAGAAACTGGATGGTTTTCTGTTAGGTTAGTGAGTTGAGTCAGCATTGCGAAGGGTGTGAGACCTACTAAAGCTTACTGGGAGGAGGAAGAGGAAACTTCACTGCCAGAAGCAAGACTAGAGGAAGCCAGTGGGGAGTGAGACCTCCCCTGAGGCAGCAGGCAGATTTTATATTGGTTTAGCAGATCCACAAAATTTTGCCCTGAGTTGGACATGCTTGCTAGTTTATGTACTTTCTGTCACAAGTATGTTTAATTTGGGTCTATTGTGGTGACCATGCAATCTTAGGCTGGCTTAGCTTAACCATAGAACCATGCCATTAAGTAAAATTTCTTTAAATTATCAATACCTGCTGAAGTGTAGAATACACGTTTGAAAGCAAGAAATGATGACTGAAACTTGTGAGCAGAAGCATGCTGCTGTCTTTTCAAGTTAAGTATAAAAGTATAAACTAGTTACTTTGAACTCACTTCATATCATTCTCCTTTTGCCCCTCTTGATCCTTTTACTGCAAGGAGAGACACAAAGGAAAACCCTTTGTTGGGGTCATATAGTGCATTATGGTCTTTCTGACAGTCTCTGATACTATTGCCTTTGACGAAATTGCAGAAAACGTTATGGTGTAATTAATTGACGCCACCAAAATATCCTTCCAACCTTTAATAGGAAGTGGCTAAAGCCATGAAGTAAACATTCTGTAGTATTTTTCATGTACCTAAACCAAATACTAGAAACTTTCCTAATGAATTTTACTTCAGTGTTTTTGTTAAGGAATGGTAAAGACAGTAACGTAGAACAAGGTCATTATGTCCTGGCATTCTTGCAGGGTGTAGTGTGGACATAAAGCACCTTCTTGTGCTGTGTTCCTCACAACAAAGCAGAGCTGCAGCTTCCTCCTGATCTTGCTGAGCAGGTGGGTGTAGTCTTCGTCCTTCCCATCAGCATACCTGTTGGAGCAGTTAAATAAACCTGTTGGGAGGCATAGAGTGTATAGAAATGTCATGGTTTAGTTTCTTACGGTTGTGGGGACAGCTGGGAGGACATAGGTGAGTCGGAGTTCATGAGTCACCAAATCCCTGTTTTCACAAGGAACGATTTAAATCTTTTAAAACATACCACTACATACACCTTCAGGTGCATGGCCTACTTGCTTATCCGCTTCCTGTGAAGTTCATGTTGATGTCTTTTGGCTTTGAGATGTAATTGGGAATATCATAGTTACCTGAATCAAAGAAAGAAAGGTTTGTTTGCTTGCTTGAAGTGCATATGGAGGGGGCATGGGTGGTTGCTGTTGAATTGCTGATATGTGATTAGATAATAATGGCTATAAAGATTCATGTCAGAAGTATGGTGGGCTTTTTAATAGTAAGGCATGCTCCCCTCCCCCAGTAGATAAATAAATCTCTGAACTATAAAACCTGAAGCAATGATGGCCTATTGCATCACTAGGTTTGTACCAGATCAGTTTGGGGTTGGAAACTTGATATTTAGAAATTGCTTTTGGAAAGTGTATGAATTCAGGCACACTGTTGCAAGTTTGCAATCATGTTTTTTTTAGACCCGCTTTGAAATATAATCTCACTGAAATCACATGCTTTTCCCTCATGACTCCCTCTCTTAAAGTATGGTCAGACCAAAGATCTAGCAAGGAAATGTGCTTGCAGTTCTAATACAGTGTGTCCATAACTTCCCATCAAATGAAGAAGTTGCCTGGGGAGGGGTCTTGGAGCAGTTTTTGACTACTAAGAACTGAGCTGTGCTGCCAGGTTCTGTGTATATAACTACGAATTCCTGGAGTGTGTGGTTTTGTTTTTTTTTTTTTTGTTATACAAGTAGTATTGTGAAAGTATACTTTTCTCCTTATCTTTAAACCATGAGAATTTAAGTTTCAGTGCTTAATGGAGCAGGATTTTGTATTGGTGTTTCATTTTTCCTTCTTGTACCAAAAAAACGTTTTCTCCTAATGAGGTATCCACCGTAGCAGCCACATGAATCACTCTGAACCTAAATTTTTAGAAAGGAGAAGCAAGTTGAAGTGCTGTGGAAATACATCAGCTTGTGGGTAACAGTGAACAATCTTGATAAACAACAAACAACAGAAAAGCGAAATTCTGTTGCTTGTGATGTATGCAATTGTAAGAACTCTACAGAAGAACCTTCAGTCTGTTCCAGTCTTTAAATAAGCATCAGTAAAAAGCTGTGCATTTTTTAGTTCATTTCTTTGTCCTTATCTGTTACTGTTGCTGAAGTTTAAGTTATTTTCATTTGATTCTGTGTTCACTTCCTGAAACCCCAGCTGCAGAGCAGATGATGGATGAACGAGGTAGGTGAAAGAATATAAAATGAAACTGGTGCAAATTGCCATCCTTAGTAAAAGTATATCATGGATAGCTTATGTGTAGAACTGGTGATTCTAGTGTATTCCTTCAGGGGGACTTGTCTGAGGAGTCTTCCATTTAGATTGAACAAAGTACTGATTTCTGTAGGCAGGCCTATACTTACTGGATTGTTACTGAAGTTCCCTGGTATGTGTGTTGGTTCTCTGTGGCTTTGATTCTGCCCTGCCTAAATGGGGCCGGCGGAGATGTACCTCAGGGTTATATGGGGGATGCAGGCTGAGTAGCTCACTCATGCCACTTTATAGCTTTCTAGGCTTATGTTTTTTTTTCTCTCTTCTTCCGTACTGTGTAACCGAAGTTGAGTCATTAAGCATCTGTTCCCAGGTAACAGGAAGTGGTTTTCACTTTAAAACATGGGTAATATAAGAAAGCGATTTATTTAGCCTAGTTGGAATAGAGCTTGTCCAGTAGTCAGAGAAATTATCATATGTGCATAACCCATATACTTTGGTCTGCTTATTTCTTCCTGAAGAAAACATAGGAATTGGAATATCGGCAAACTTGCTCCTTCTGCAATGACTTCCAATGGGTCCAGTGCTGCAGTGCCGGCTACTTTCTGAGCCTGCTTCATTGCAGTACTGAAAGTAGCAAATAAACCCCTCTTATTCATCATGGGTTATAGCACACATAATCTGTGTGTGGTGATGATACTGCTGAAATCACTGAGGCTGCTCACATGGGCAAACTCGGCAGCATTTATGGTTTTAAGAGGTATGTGACCAAGAACTGTGTCTACATGCAAAATCTGTTTCCCTGAGGCTTACCTAGCTGGTTTAGGAGGACTTTCCAAAGAAATGTTTGGTCTGGGCTTTCTGCCCTTGGTGTTTGGGACTGAAAAGCGAGTTTGTAACTTATTTAGCAAAGTAGGGTGGAAAGTATTGCTGAAGAAGAGGAAAAGAAAGATACAGTAAGTTCAAAGGGAAAACTGCGAAGCATTTGCTTATAAGTTTGCATTTACCATTTTTCATACTTAATGTGGTTATGTTTATAATTCCCAGTAGGTGACTATAGAGCAGCACTTTTCATAGCTGAAGTGTAGTGACGTGGAGAGCTATCTTGACAGGATGCTGGTGAGTTACGCTTGTACTATGTCAGTCCACACTGCTAAGAGTCTGATGGAGTTAGTTAAACAGTGTGCTTCTAGAATTCCAGTTCTTCACTTCTGTGGAGATTACAGTGAATGTGCTGGTTCTACTCAGACTCTAGTCACTGATTTGTTTTTTTATTTTAAACCTGTGACTACCTCTTTCACAAGTTCATTAAGAAAATAATTGATCTAGGAAGGGGGGGTGTGTTGGAAGATAGAACCCAATGTTAGAACCTTTTCTTTTACACCAGTCGTACAAAGAAGTTTCATCATAATCTATCATACTGAAGCCTTTTAAAGACTTTTGATATTAACATGAAGTTGTTACAGTCCTTTCAAATGGAAGTTGGATAGTGCCCTGAAATCAGGTTGTTTTGAGCACCTAAATTTTTATTTTTTTTTTAAATTATAACAAAGTTGGCTGTTATAAATTACAAAGGTTGAGGTTTTTAATGACGAATCTGATTCTATTTCTTTGTTGTTTGATTATGAATTACCTTAAGTAGCAGCAAACTAAAAAATCTTAACTATATCTCAGATTGCTAATAGGAACTTAAAGTGTTAATTTCCTTTGGTTTGGTCTTTTTAGGTTTTTCTCTAGGCATGTTTAAAAAAACCCCACAGTGAGAAGGGTACTTACGGTAGAAGCAGTAACAAAATCTGCCAGCTTTCATAATGTTGCTGTAGCACAGGATCCGTTGCTGAAGAACTGATATTAATGAAGCGTGTGCAACTGATCTTTAATGAGTACTTGCAGTATTAGAAGGACAGCTTATTTATATGTGTACAATGTAACTGTAATTATACAAGCTCGTACAGTCATTCAGGTTTTAAATATAGATTTTTAAGGGGTTTGGTTCTTTAGCCTGGAGTGTCTCATTTATGTCAGCTAAGCACATCCCGTGTAATTACATTATGGACTAAAGTTATGGAGATGACTGTCTTATGTTTGGGGGAGAATATCAATATTAAAATCTCTGGAAAGCAGAGTTACTGAATAGAGTATTGATTAAGGAGGAGGCAACTATAAAACAGTCTATCTTGGTCTAGATGGAGTTGGGGTAGCTTTGTTTTTTTCCTGCACGCATCTGTGAAATCATTGGCCACTGAATAGCAAATGTGCTGATTTGGCTTTGTTAGCAGTATCCTGTGATCTTCTTTCAGACTTAGCTTCTTGACAACCTTGTACTCGGAACTGTTTTATGTGGAGTCAGCATTTTTTCCTGTTCTTATTTCATGCAGTGAACAATATAACTGAAGTTATTGGTAATTTTTTACTATAGAATATGATTCTGAAAAGTCTCCAAAGTGAAATCTGTCCTGATCTGGGAGAAAATCAAACCTGCTTTGGGACAAAAAAAGAAAGGAAAATATCTAATTTTCATTGACTACAGAAATGTTCCCACTGAAGTTACAGCTTAGAGAGCCAAGAACCCTCTGCCTGGGTCTTCATTCAGGCCTTTCTGGCTAGATCAATTAGTTTAGTATTTCAAGGAGATGCAAATGTGGAAGCATCATGAGGGAGTGCAAAAAAACCCCACCAAAAACCCCATCTGGTTTCTTAATGTTATGTCTTACAGCACCTTAGGTTTACGTGGGTAGGAAATAGAAGAATAAATTCTGACTGATTTAGTTACTTGGGTTTTTTTCTGTCTCCCGCTTGTAATGCAGAATTCAGTTTAAAAACATGTATGGGAGCTTAAATTATGTGAGCTCATCTGTGACCTTTTTGAGCAGATACTGTGTTGTTTGTTTGAGGTTTAGATAACCCTGTGAGTTTAGGTGATGAATGATGTGGTTTGCTTTTTGATAGCGGCAGATTTGTAACAAAAACAACAGCTAAAACAGCTGTATGCAATGGAAGACCATTATGAGGAAATACAGATGAGCATGTGGACTGTAACATGATTTTTGGTATATGCAGGAGTTTTTGCTACTTCTGTGTGTGACAGGGTAGGTCCTGGTTTTGTTGCCACTCTTTCATATGACTAAAAGATTAGATCAAGAACGTGAGAAATAGTAGATATTATCATCATGATCATGAACTAAACAATTGTAAGCAGTCCAGTAAAATAGATTAAAACATCACTTTTTCCATCCTGCTGATCCCTTCAAGAGGAGTCATTGCATGTGTGGCAGAACAATTGCTTTATGGATAACATTTACTTTGTGAATATTAAAAGTAGCCAGGCCTCAGATCTAGGGTAAATCAGTTGTTTCGATGCACTGTAAATAACTAATTTATGGGATAAAGTCCCGTATACATTTTGAAACTGACAAGATGCAAGAATAGACTAAAAAAAAAAAAATTGCTGCAAAATAGTCCCTTCAAGTGTTTTATGAATGGGAGGAGGTTTTGAACAGGGAAAATGCCTGTCAGGTCATTGGCAGACTGACTTGTGTGGCAAGAATCTTTCTGTGAATCAGGCTTTCTGTCTGATACTTGTAAGCTTTATGTTTCAAATTCTAAGACTCTACAATATGCAGACATGATGCTTTTCAATAAGTTTTGGAGTTCATATGTCAGTAGTAATGGAGATTTAAATAGTCGTGTTGTGGCTTTGCACAAGCAGCAGTCAGTGCACATGCACAAGCTACCTTTACTCTTTTCGTGAATGTTTGATATGACTTCCATAACAGTCATTCAGGGAAGACCTCTGCTGGTAATTTTGCATGAATAAACATAAAGCAGAGCTAGTCATTAGTTTGCACGTTGTGATTTTGAAATTTCTAAACTTCCAAAATGGTTGGTTTTGTTTTGTTTTGTTTTTATTTTTATTTTTTATTTTAAGCTTGATAAAGAGGAAATTGGATAAGCCATATGTAGTGAAATATATTCTGTCAAAATTGGAGGGGGGGGGAGAAAAAAAAGTTCTGTGCAAGAGTTTCAAATTTCCATCTTTCTGAGTGCCAGATGTTAATTTAAGTAGGAAAACATAGGTCTAGAACACGCTCAGTGTTTCTATGCATTTAAAATACCCTAGTCTTCAATTGTTAGTGATCTTGTAATTTTTTTAAAAAGATGTATAACTTAAAGTAATGTTGTATATCATGTAGCAGATTTTTGTGTACTGATGTTTAAAATGACATTTTGTGGATTGATGTTTGAATTGAATTCACCTCTAGTACAAAGGGAAGGCCTGTTGTATTCAGAATCTGACTTCTGGCCGTGAATGTTATCCCTGCTTCCTGGCAAAACAGAGGTATATAATTTCAGCTGTGAGATACGCATCTGTGTATGCACCTAATAGCTAAACAGAAAATTCAAATCCAGAATTTGTCTATTGCAACAAAGCTGCAACTTCCCCTCTGACTGTCAAATGTAGCATTCGGATTTTGTGAAAGGGTATTACCAAAATACTCAGCTTCTGAAATGGACAAAAAAGGTGAATACTTGCTGAGGACTGTCTTCATAGCAAATCTGAAACTCTTCTCTGGTTTTGGTAGAGAAGACCCACCTGATGTAATTGTAGAGAGCTATTGAACTTTAGGTCTTCTGAAACATGGTGATCAGTATAAAGGCTTTGCTGTCTTATGGCGGTTTGGACACAACTACTTTTCTAACTGTAGTAGGTATAAATTATCAACTAAGGAAATGACAAAAGGAAAGGGACAGATATTTCCTTATTTTTCTGTAATCAAAGTAAACACAGGACTCATTTTAAGATTATATGATATCTGTAAAGTATGCTTTTAGATAATTATAGGGTACTCTGATCTTCAGTTTCCTCTGCTTTATAGGAGTTTTTCTCTATAGGTGGTTAAGTCTTCCTGTGTCAGTTTGGAACATGCTGATACTGAGAACTATGTACTGGGGGAATCACTCTGAGTTTTCAGGTACTGCTACCCTGTTCTTTATATTGCTTGCATTTGAGATAAATAAGAAGTATCTTTTCCAATCAGGGATTAATTTATTCATTCTTCCACAGATTTTGTTACTTGTAGCTTTTAAAAGAAAGGTTCACTCCTTAGCATCTGACTACTTAACTCCAGTTGTTGAGGCTAATAGTTAGGGTGTAGCATTTAGATGGAGGGATGTCCTACCTTGTATCTTTTGCAATTGGGTTGCTTGATGGTCATGTTTGTGGTTCCACTTCCTGACCTTACTACGTATTTGAGTTTTCAAATGTTGAAATCCTTCATTCCTTCTGCTGCTTCTGTGTTCAAGCTCCTGGGTGGTTGCTGAGCTTTAAGATTAAAGGAGCCCTGTGATGTTTGTGAGTTTTCAGCAACAAGAAGTTTCTGCACTACACTATTAGTTCTTTAGCTTGTTTCTGCTGCTCTTTTTTTTGTTGCAACATCTTGATACTGTAGCCCTACTTCCCTATCTGATAGTAACGCCTCCTAAAAAGCTTTTGACTCCTTCTTGAGGTGTTGGAATTACTAGTCGAAGTTGTTCAGGACAGGCATTGTGATGTGTTGCATTCTTATCGGAGTTTACATTTAGCAATGTAATCAACCTCTTGTCTCTGAAGCTTTCATGGTCAGCATTGTGTCCTCATCTTGTTAGCAACTGTCCCACCAAGAGCAAAACATTTAAGTTGAAAGATGAAGAAAATCCTACTTATCGGAATCTTTGTGGAAGGCTTGCTGGTTTCCTAGATAGGCTTACTGTTGGGCTCTCATGAGGTAAAGAAGTTTAGGGGAAAAATATTACGCAAAACTATCAAGGAAAAAAATACTGTTGGGCATTTCTGGCAATTTACTGCAAAAGAGTAATGAGAAAAAAAGCTTGGCAGTTCAGGGCCAGCAGGTAGCGCAGATGTCCTTGCAGTCTGTGTATGATCATTAAATTCTGCTGCAAGTTTAGTGGTGATCACTTTGATTTTCAGCCACGTATATTAAATGCAATAGAACTTCTTCCTTTTTGAAGACTGATTTATGTTCATTATCTTTTGAGCCATGTGTAGTCTTGCAGTAAAGAACGAATCAAGTGAAGCATGCATCTTAAAGGGATTTGTCCTGTTTCTTGGCTTGTTATATGGCAGAGACTGTGATTTAGGATTAATTAAATTTTGTAAGTGAAGAAGGCCTTAAGAACTGGTATCTACAAGCAGACTTTTGCTTTAATAATTAGATGAGTTCAGTAAATACCCTTGTCTTATTTAATTAGATTAATTTATTAAAGAAGTCTGACTTGGGAGGAATGAAGAATGGCTCTTCTAATATTGAGGTCTTGATTCCTGTTTCTTTTCTCTGGGGAAATTTGAAATGTGGATAGTGCTTGCTATAGGCCCAAGAAGACTTGTCTTATTCATCAACATGATAATCTTCGGTTCAGGAAATGCGTTTCTGTACTTCAGTCCACCAAGCTCATAGAAAGTGTCTAGGATTCCATAGTGGAGATGAAGCAAATGTCACATTTCTGATTGAAAGTCCTACTGTTCATGTTGTGAGGTTTTTCCAAGCTACTGATAAAATGTTTTGTGGCAATGACTGAAGAATTAATAATGTAAGGAGTATTAGCATGAATGAGGAAGTTTATCTCAGCATGTCAAGGAGCATTCATCATCTTCTCCTCAGTGTGGAGGGGCTCTTTGCCAGCAGGGAAAAATCTTTGTGGTGCCAAACCAGGGCTTCAGTGGGTTCTGTGGTACAGGCTGCAATAGTGTATGTTCTTCAGACCATATGACACATCTCACAAGTTATAAAACTCTTCTTGTATGTATCTGTGCTGTTATCCAAGGTTACTGGGTCTTATTTTTCAGTGTATGACTTCTTTGTTCTTCAATATGTCATGTTTCTTTTTTGATCTGTGGTTGTCTGATACTATTACACATGTACCAAATGTAATCCTTGTCAGCATGTTGGTTAAGATGCCTCTAGATATCTTTTTATATCTAACTATAGATGAAGAAAATCAAATAAAGCACACAGTGACTGGAGGGAGCAGTTGATATGCTGGAGGGTGGGTCTGTCATTCATAAGGACCTCAGCAAGGTAGAGGAAAGTAAAAGTAGAAAGCTCCTGAAGTTTAATGAAGACAAATGTGAAGACTTCCTCTGAAAAGGAAAGACCCCATGCAGCTGTGCTGGCAGATAGGGACCTTGGCATCCTGGTAAACAGCAAATGGACCATCTGTCAGCAGCATGCCTGTGCAGCCGTGAAAACTGGCAATATATTGGGCTGCATTAGCAAGGGCATAGCTGGCAAGTTGAGGGAAGAGATGATTACACTGTATTTAGCTGTCACAAGGCTAAATCTGGAGTGTTATAACCAATTTGGGGCCCTGCTTGTAAAAGAAAGATATTACCAAAATGAAGGAAAGCACTGACAACTTATTTTGGGTGGAATAATGTCATCAAATTATACCACTAAAAAGTGCTTTTGTCATTGCAGCAATCTGTTACAATCTCTTGTAGGTGAAATGTGTGTTGTTCCTTGGGTGTTTTAATAGAGGGCACATGAGGTAGAGAGGCTTGAAATGTCTCAAGTAAAGCTGACTGTTTACTTGTTTGGTATGGTGTTGCTATTTTGTCTTTTCCATGATATTCACAATAGATTTCTATTTTAGAGGACTTTGCGGTCAGTGTTGTCTTTCTCTGTACAGTGGCATTAGTCATGGAATATGTTTTGCCCTGGCCTGATTTTACCTGCAGCAGTTAGCCTGTGGCTGTTTCTAAACAAATCTCTAACTAGTTGCTTGGCATCTGAAGTGTGATACCAAGGTACAACTGCTATGTAAGTGTGGAGAGAGAGTGAGCAAGTGAGCAGAACGGTAGGTGAGCCAGTATAATACCTTGTGTGGTATACCTGAATGTAAATTGCCTTTGCATCATACTTATGCCTTGTAGTCCTCCTCTGATTAATGTCTACTAGCCTTTTTGCTGCCTGTTCCCTTATAGGCTCTGGCATAAAGGAGACATTGCTGTGTATCATCAGGTGCATATTCTTATCTTGCACTTCTGTGTTTTGTCTTATATCCAGTTTTTCACATTCAGTAGTAATTTTTTGGGTTTTTTTTCCCCTAAGTTGTCTTTAAGGTGTTCTGAAGTTAGCTTGCTTTGAAGTCTCTTGTATCACTAAGAAACTTAGTGACTGATTTACTCCTATTTCCCTCTGTTACTGAGGATGCTGAATACAGTTACTGCCAGGAGTGGTTTGTAAGCGACTCTATTGCTGATTTCATTTCAGTCTGATGATTGGGATCAAGAGGATTAGAAGTCACTATCTTGCTGTCCTTTTTGTCTGAATTTGGGCAGCACAGGTTGAAACCTAAGCCTGGTGTCACATAGAGCTATAGCATGAGTGCTTGGCAATTTTGATACTTTGTTTTTTTTTTTTTTTTTTCCCCATCTTAATCTGTGATACCACTGGGATGCACAGGTAGCTTGCAGCTGATCTCTGCTAGTGTCTGTATGGGGTTTGTGTTTAACATGAGAGTTAGAATGATCAATTGCTTTTACTTCAGCCAGTTATGTGCCAGCTTTATCCAGCTTTGACCTGTGCAATTAGGAAGTTGTACATATCTTTGTAACTGCTTTTCAGTTTTCCTACTGTCCCTAAAGTTTAAAATTAGATGCAACTGAAGGGAACAAAGGGGAGTTAATCACAGTACCATTTGCTTCTTGGTTCGTGTTTAGTGTTCTCTGTCCCTCCAAGGCTGGATTGTTCTCCACTGGCGTAGTAATGCTTCTTTATGTACTCTTCTGATACACAGCTGGTCTCCTGAAAAGATATGGCAGTAAATGAAAGAAAGTGAATGTAGTCATACTTGAACATGACTACTCAGGTACTTCAATTTAGCTATTGATAGTGTATGGCTAGTCTTGAATGTCAGCTTCATGCTGTGGAACTGCAGTAGATGATAATTGAAAGGATGCGTCACGTGCAGTGAAATCTAGGTTGTGCATTAAGGGGCTGTTCTGTGTAGAATACATGCAAGTAGGAGGGCTTTGTCTTTCCAAGTTGAAGTCAAGACTTTAATGTTACTAAAATTGTGATGGTGAGAATCTGTTACTCTCATTTTATAAGTCTAAATGCATGAATGTATTCAGAAGTCCCAGTCTGAATAGCAGTTGATTTTGTGTACTTGTTCCTGTTCTTCTGAAAGTATATTCAAGAGGTGGATCGAAGACTTAAGCTTGAAAAGTTCCTCAATTAAGATAAAAAATAAAAAATATTAAAACAACAACAAAACTATAGGAAAATACTTCATTAATGGACTTCTGTTAGTTTGATTATGTTTTTTTGTAGAGAGATATGTTAATTCTAGAATTAACAATAATTAATTGATAATTATCCATATCACCTTTGACTTCCTCAGTTTGTTGCTTGTCAGCATCTAATTTACAATGACTACTGATTCCAGCCTCCTCACTTTCAGGAACATATCCTGAACATGATGGATGAGTGAAAGACTAAAGCCAGGAGGTGGCTACAATGTCAGCTGGGTGACAGTTGAAGAACAGCTGACTTTAAAAGCATTCACTATTGCCACCTTTTATGCAGACACTGGTTAATGGCCACAGTATGCTTGGCATTATGGTCAGCAGTGTGTAGCGGTTTAGTCCAGACTACATTATTTCCTTAGCACGTGTCCACAACTTGTGGCCTAAATAGGAAATAATTCTCTTTCTAGATGAGAGTTTAGCGGTCACCTTTCTCTTTGGTTCCTGGCATTCTTAAAGGCCCCTCCCACTTTAACCTGGAGAAAGGTCTTTAACTGGTCAGGTGAGGGGAGTGCTGTGATGGATGCTAGAGAGTTCAGCTTTCCTTCATCATTATGCTGGACTAGCTGACTGGTGGCATTATGCTCCTTTTAAAAGACTGTGAAGTTGGTTCTTGAGTTTTCTTCCATCATGTTCTGTATTCCTACTGCACTGCAGCTGTGGTTCTGCAGGAAGCTGTATCTAGCAAACTTAACTGTGTTTTAGGAGGGGGCATGCAGGAAAGGAGGAGCAGCAGAGGAAAGAAACACATTCCTGTGTTTCCACATTATGGAGCGTGAAGAGTACGGAAGACTGGTCATTTATAAAAGTTGTCCTCCACCCTTAAGCAGCTGTTCTGATTCTGTGCATTGCCATGCAGTGTTTGAAAGTCTTGGGAAGCCACAGATGTTTGATTCATATACTGAGGCAGATTTGATTCTATTCCCAATGCCAGAGTCTTCTGGCTAAGATTACTCTGATGCAAACCCTGCTCCCAGTTCCCACTTCACTAAGGAGCAGCATTTTTGGTACATGTCAGGTCTGGACTTGGTCCTCAGCTGTTTTATGACCACTTCCTGTGTTTATAGCTGGACATAGTGTCTTGGCTGTGGAAGTGAGATTTACTTGGGATTATGACAATTTTCTGTGAGCTTTAAGTAATTCCTGACACAGATGTTTTGGAGAAAGGAATGCACTTTTGTATTCTGTGGCTTCAAAAAGTACTAACAAAAACAAGGATAATGTTAACATAGCACAGCTCAGATCAGCTGTTCCTAATGTGTTCTCTAACCCAGTATGAAAACAGTCTTTGTGACTAGTTGGTGTTAATAAATTATTAGCTATAGGTATCTAACTGTATTCTGATAGTCTGCAGGCAATCTCTCCGTTGTTCATGTGCTTGTAATCCAGTTGGTCTAACACTGTGAATATGTTTGCATGAGAATAACTTTTCTTCTAGCTTCTAGTGGAAGTAGTGAAAGTAGACAGTCCTATGCAAAGGAGCAAGGAGCTGAAACAGCATTTGGCTGAAACGTAACAGCTGTTTGATCCATATCCAGCTGTAGGGGCCAGACAGATGTGTCTTCCCTCCATCATGTGACAGCAGTGGGAAATAACTTGGAGAGCCAGCCTGGTGCTTCAGGGGCCTGTGGTGGTTCAGACATGATCTGCAATGAATCTGGTGATGGAGGGGCTGTGTGTCTCCCTTCTCGTGTGATATCTCTTTCTGCTTTGTTTTATCCTTCTTTCTTGACCTACCCCTCATCTTTTCCGTCTTTTGGTGTTCTGCTGTTAGTTCTCTTTCAGTTGAGCTTATTCTCTCTTAAAATTTTCCCCTTGTAATAGAGCTTTAATTACTGAGCAGATGTGTCATTCTGCCTACTCTAACTGCCTCTCTCATCTTCATCATGAATCTTGGACTTTTTAGCTCATTAATTCCTGTGGAGCTGGAACTCTTTGCTAGTTAAAGACACTAAAAAAAAAAACCCAGTTCTTATCAGATCTTGCTGCAGTTCTGTAAACAAACTACTTAATCATGCTTTTATGTTAATGCCGAAGAAACAAACAAAACCTGGTTGCACTATGATTAAAAACAAATAAATAAAACCTGCAGTCTGAATATTGAGATACTTTTCCTTCCTTTGTGTGTGTTGGTTTGGGGTGTTTTTATTCTCCGTAATGCTGTCTGGAAAAATAGGATTTAGCTTTAGAGACTTAGAATCATAGAATAGTTAGGGTTGGAAAGGACCTTAAGATCATCAAGTTCCAACCCCTGCCATGGGCAGGGACACCTCCCATTAAACCATGTCGCTCAAGGCTCTGTCCAACCTGGCCTTGAGCACGGCCGGGGATGGAGCACTCACACCTTCCCTGGGCAGCCCATTCCAGTGCCTCACCACCCTTACAGTAAAGAACTTCTTTGTTATACCCAATCTAAACTTCCCCTGTTTAAGTTTTAACCCATTACCCCTTGTCCTATCACTAAAGTCCCTAAGGAAGAGCCCCTCCCCAGCATTCCTATAGCCCCCCTTCAGATACTGGAAGGCTGCTATGAGGTCTCCACACAGCTTTCTCTTCTCCAGGCTGAACAGCCCCAACTTTCTCAGCCTGTCTTCATACGGGAGGTGCTCCAGTCCCCTGATCATCCTCGTGGCCCTCCTCTGAACTTGTTCCAACAGTTCCATGTCCTTTTTATGTTGAGGACACCAGAACTGTACACAATACTCCAATTTAATTAAATGGAAGTTAATCGAATATGGAAGAAAACAAAGTAAGTAAAAGAGAAATTGATGTTGCCTGAATTCCTTCATACTTCATGGTCTGAAGCAAGAGAAGAGGCAGAAGCCAACATGGAACTGCACAGGAATGTGCTTAGATACGAAACCTAGAATGTAACTGTGGAAATGCCTTTAGATACAAAAGCTGGAATGCAACTATGTGTAATGAAATCTGCAAAAGCTGGGAATGTCATGCCTGGCATTTGGGAATTGCAGGCAATTGGCAGTGTTTTTCAGAACTATTCTTGTAAAAACTGCTTTTCCTGAGTCTAGGGCTTGATCCAGTCTTTTTCTTTTTTTTCTTTTTTTTTCTTTTTTTTTCTTTTTTTTTTTTTTAATTTTTATTTTTTATTTTTTTGTTCTTGGCTTGAACTCATGT
The DNA here is from genome assembly GCA_009867235.2 of Psittacus erithacus. Lineage (NCBI taxonomy): Eukaryota > Metazoa > Chordata > Aves > Psittaciformes > Psittacidae > Psittacus > Psittacus erithacus. The sequence goes on from WYDI02015423.1 coordinate 16,040, forward strand.
GAACTAAAACGGAATTAGCAAGAGACAGTAAAGCTGTGGTTCTGTGTACTCTCTCGTCAGCAGTAAAGCTGGCTTAAGAAATTCCTGGCCCAAATCATACTTCCCTGCTTGTCTCGCTTTTTCCAGGAAGAGTTTTTTTGTAGGAGTGAAATGTATCTGATCCAGTTTTCCAGAAAGCATTACAGAAAACTTCCTATTAGTTTTTTTTACAAGGCAGACTACTATTGGTGAACAATGTGGCTCCATGAACAGTTATGCTGGAATGACCAAAAGAATGAGGTACCCTGTGATGGGAGCAAGGGCATTCGTTGCCAGAAATTAGTACATTCCTGCTCTCAAGGCAATGACCTGATGGAACAGTAGTGTTCATAAATTCCCTGAACCAAGTGTCATCCTTTCTTAGTCTTTCCCTATTTTTTTTCAGGTGGCCAAAAGCAAGGAAGGATGTGAGAAAGGAAACATCAACTCTCAAGCAAAGAAAGTTATGTTTTAGAAATACTTCAGGAAAGCAACTTTTATAGTGGCAAGTAAAATGTGGCCTGAAAGTTGCAAGCAGTCTAGACTAGAGGCAAATGATATAATCAAGTGTGGCATCTGAAGTTACTGCTAAGTCAGTTGACTAATGGCAAATGCTACGTTTTTTCATAATCTAATGACAAGGTAATTTTTCAAATAGCCGTAGGTTTTTAGGTTTGCAGTTTTGAGCCAGGAGAGTCACCAAAGGAATTACTTAAGAAAATTCACTCAGACTTTTAGTTTCTTTCCTTTTTTTGTTACCTTCAAACATACAGTCAGCTATGCAGGAACAGAGGAAAACTATTTCTATTTGACAAACACTAGAATTAATAAAATTCCATCTGAAAGCTTTATTACTAAGCTATTTGTTTTATCTGTGATGTAGTTTTCCTTCTTTTTACCATCAAATTTTCTCCAATTCTTGTGGTTCTCTAAAATCTGTGCTGTCTTATAGTTGAAATTTAAGTGAAACTATGATGGTAATATATGGGTTAAATTAATGTGTCCCTGCTTCTTTTCTCCAGTCCCAGACTATTTTTGTGTAAAGTTTTAAAGAAAAACTTTAAAGGAAAAATTTTTCATCCATGCAGGGCAGCTTTAGAAGAAGTAGAAGGCGATGTGACAGAACTGGAACTGAAACTTGACAAGGTAAGCTTAATTCAACACTGTCTGTTCTGAAAAATATACAAAGATGTGTTTAGGTTTTGTTTTAAAGTTCACAGCTGGGAAGTGGCAGTGGCCAACCAAACATTCAACTCTTGGAGAGGAAATAGATCTGGGTCCAGTGCACTGCTGGGCCTCAGAAAGCCAAGCTTTAGTAAGAGCAGCAAGAGCCAGTGTGAATTCCTGTTCTCCAGCAGCTGAGGGTTGGGACTGTGCAATACCCTCCTGAATTTGTGGCCCGTTTGCAGTCATGTGGTTCAGTCCCACAGTGGGAGCTGTATGCAGGCTAATTCAGTTTTCATGTGAGTTAAAAGCCAGGGGTTGGCCATCCCTGCAGTGAGACCTTATATTGTATGATGGCAGCAGCATGCTGCAAGCACATCTGGATACTCTGTGTTTTAGACATTTAAAGTCAATGCTTTCTGTCTTTGGTAGTTTGCAGCACAGTCACAACAGGATAGGGGGGTGTGTGTATATATATTTGCATATATATGCATACACACTACTTTTGTCTGGAGGACCTACCTCCTGTAAAATTCATCAACCTTTGTGTCATGCTTAGTGCATGTATATAAAAGGTTTTATGTACCATCTTTTTAATGTGTTACAATCCATTTACTGGTTCCTGAACCGGTAATGTTTGGAGGCTTTGATTCTTTCTTTGCTAGTATTCTGAAGGTGGCATTTTTTTTGTTTTACATCTGTAGAAAGTCTCCTTTCCTTAACATTTTATGCTAAATGTGTAAAATTATTTTTGCCTGTGTGTTAATGTGGGAGGCAAATGTCATTTGTTTACCTTCTTAGCTACTTTTTGAATACAAGCTTTTGTTCCTGCAGCTGTGAGTTGGCTGCAGAATGATAGAGACAAAGTCAGTGTCTAATTTAGCATTAAGTCTGAAGACTTTTTGTTACTGCTTCTAATAATATTTCTAGCTTTTGTACTTAATGTAACAATGTGCTGTTTAAAAATAAATTTAAGGTTCTTTGATTTGGTGTGAATTTTGGTGAAACAGATGGGTTTAAGACAAATTTTTACTGTAAGGGTGAAGAATCTGTTTTGGTAGATTAAACCGTGGAAGTATTTAAATGATCTAAAAAGTCTGTCTTAGAAGTTTGTGTTTTGCACCAGTCCAAAAGGGTCATTTTTGGGGAAAAGAATTCTCAAATTCTTTAAGGGGTGTTATTCAGTACCTTGCTGCCAGCATCTTGCACCAGGCCTGTACCAAATATACCATTTTAGCACATAAAAGCTATAATTGTAGTATTACTCTTTGCCCTGAGAGACTATCCTAGTACTCTTCAAAATAAAATCACTCAAACACATTTGCTCCCTTGACAAGAAAGCAAATGCACAAGGTAAGTATTTAAGTAGTTTAATTGTAATGTGATGTATAAGTGATCTAGTTTAATGCTTAAGTTGAAAGCCAGGCTTCTTGTGTGAGCTGAAGTAACTATGGCCTGAGGGTAATGATTTGTCTAGACTTGGTTAGTAACTTTCTCTGCAGTTATTCATACTAAACTTTGTTTTATTATCCCACAATTTTGACTTTGGGCTATATTATCTGCATTTTTTTTTTTCCCACTCTGGAAGAAAGAACACTGGATTCAGGACTGTGAACTATAAGCAAAACTGAAGGAAAAAGGATCACATTGGCAGTGATTTTTCTGTCCATTGTTCAACTTGGCTATTCGTCAGAATGTGGGAGATACTCAGATTTCCTCTTATGTTGACTCAGATTCTTTTAGGAAAAATTACCGGGTAACTAAGGCACGATGGTCACTTGGGTGGTTTCTTTGCCCCAACATAGGATCAAGTACTTCGGTGGTTTTATTCATGAAAACTTGTCTACATCCTTGAAAAATCCTTCTGAGAGAAAGGTTCAATCTTCTGATTTTATTCTCAGTTTGGTTTAGGGTTGGGGAGCTTGATAATAATATGCCCTCCCTCAAGAAAGCATCTAAGCGTTTGCACTAATCATTCTTTCATTAATGGCCAAATGCAGAAGTGGTTCAAAAAGTGGGAAAACATCCATTACAAAATACTGATGGCTAAAGTCTGATGTGCCAAGGTACGGACCGAAGCAATGAGTGGGAATGATGGAAACCCATCACAGAAAGTCTAGTCTGTTGTATGAGTGAAAACATGATTGATTTCACCTTCTGAGATGTAACTATATCTTTTCAGTTGTGCTTTGTGCACAGTGTTTTGCTTTCCTGTGCCTGTGTTCTGAATGAAACAAGTGGTATGGGCTTGTTTTGTTTGGGTTTTGGGTTTGGTTTTTTTTGGCTCAGAAGCCACAAGCCACTTATAATTTGCTTGGGTTCTAACCAGTTATGTTCTAGTTTCTGTACTCTTCACCCTCATACAGTACCCTCTTGAAATATGTGCAATATGTTAACAATAAAACAAATAAAACATAATTAAAAAATATAAAAAGTAGTCATCTCCTCAGTGGCTTAGCAGTTAACGTAGAATAATATTTTTATAGCTGTCACTGTACAATATAAAGCTTTTCATAAATGTGGGGCTCTGTAATTCTAGAATTTAACTTTTGAAATCTTTGTTTCTTAGACTCAACTAAGCTCAATGTATCTCGTGTTTATATGGTGGTGTGAAAAACAAACCAAACAAGCTTCCACTTTGTCTGTCTCTTTTTTTTTTTTTTTTTTTTTTTTCCCCCTCTTTTTAGCTGGTGAAGCTTTGCATTGCAATGATCGATACCGGGAAAGCATTCTGTACAGCCAACAAGCAGTTCATGAGTGGAATTCGAGACCTTGCACAATATTCCTGTAAAGATGCATTGGTTGAGGTAAGTTCTTTAAGAGGTGGAAATGGAAGGAGGAAAGCGTAACTTAAAAGGGATGAAATATAACAGCAAGAGAAGTATTTAAAGTTTATACAGTTACTTGCCTTTTTATTCCTTTTTCTTCGTGGTGTCTTGTGGTGCACTGTGAGTGTTTTATTTATTGAAATTAAAGTTTAATTTCAGCTTTAACCTGTGATGGCAGGGGTTTTCCAAATTCCAGAAAATGTGGTTTAGGTTAGGAATAGTTGTCTTGGGAGGAGTTGGGAAAGGTTGAAGCTATGAACTTCTGCCCTTATTTTGCTGAAGTTCTAGTCATGGTTCTCTGAAATGAGATTTCCTGAGTTGATCTCTTGGGTCCTGGCAGTGGCACTCTCTAATATATTGAAATTCAAATTTTTAAATATACAGAGCCCACTTTCATGGTGTAACCTCAGACTGACATTGTTAAGCTAATTTGAAACACCTACTATCATGTATATTACTTTAAATGAGGTATGAAATTGTGTAATATGCAGGTACAATTATGTGCAAGTTTCTGTGTATGTAATCTATATTTAATGCGTGTTCTGCAGTAGAACATCAATTACATGTATGCATTTTCACATGCTAGTTGGAATAGATATGATGCAAACTTCAGTATAGTCTGTGTGCAACAGAAACTGCTTTTGTCTGGAAATTTACTTGCTAGAAATGCAGCTTAAGCAGTTTTCCAAACATATTAGGGATCATTGTTTTCTAACTGTGTTTAAGACATTGATTCTACAGATTGATGTTGCTAAGCACATAAGCTGTGGGGCACTAGTTCCTACAGTAAATATGTGTGTACTGATGATTACAACATGTTAACCAGGTTTTTGGAGTTAGAGTATTAAACATTAATGAATAATAAGTACTGTAATATTGAATATTTTAAATTAATGTGTTAAAATATGTGAATTTCCTATAGTTTAGTCAACTTAATTTGAATTTTTCCTGTTGTGCTTCTGCTTAGCCCTTTATATGAGGTAGGTTAAAGCTTATAGCTTTAATGGATTTATTTGATATTACCCCCATGTTCTCCTTCTAGCATGATGGTTTTAGTTTAACAATCACGCTAAGGAAAATCATTTCCCAAGTTCTTTTCGTTAAAGCTGGGCACCTCTGAAATGTTACTTTTGTGCTGTGTGTTTGGTAGGGTTTAACTTTAACCACTTTTGTTTTCTCTTTACAGACCAGCTTGACAAAGTTCTCTGATACCCTACAGGAAATGATCAATTATCACAATGTAAGTATTTCTAGTTGAAATATGACACTTGCTTCCAGTTATATTTGATAAAAGAATAATGCCAAACTTTACTTGATAGTATTTACAAAGTCATGGTTTAAGTGGTATTGAGTACCTCTCATTTTATACTTGTAAATATTTTATTTATATTTTTATTATGAAGTATTCATAAATATCCCCTTTTTTGCAGATTTTTTTTTTTTTTTTTTTTTGCTTGGAGTTTATAAGCTTTGCTAAAACCCAGTGCTGTAAGGCAGGGTAAATACTGGGTTGGTTTATCAGTTTTAATCAAACTGATGGGTAGCAGTGACAAACTATGAGCGTGGTTTTTTGCTGGACTGAAATAGTGATTATCTTTTCCCTGATTTCTACTTTTATCTCATCCTTTACAATGCACAAAATGAAGCACCTCTGGTCTATGTGTAGTTTTCTCTTTGGAAATATGACAGATTTAGACAAGTGTAGAGAAAGGAGAAAATGCTGGGGTTTAAGACTAACATTGGTTTCTAGCATGTCAGACATCATCAGAAAGCTCTGTTTTGCCTGGACGGAAAGCTGACTTTTTAATTTATTCCCTGCTCTGAAGACTTCAGTCTTGTATCCTGAGAGCCAAAGGGATGTGTTTATCATTCTATTTTATTCCTTTTCTTTTTGCCCCTATGGCATTTCTTCCATTTTCCAGCAAATTGCTAAAAACCAACTGAAATGTCTTCAAAGTGCTGAGACTATGCGGGGCATTTACCTTTGTTGTTTGTTTGTTTAATATATTTCTAGGAGTTTAAAATGTAATGAGATTCAGAGAATGCAGTTCAAACAGTTCTTGCTGGTGGTTATCCTCTTAACCATATCTTTGCTGTATGGTATGCTCTTTGACACACCTGACCAAGGCTCTGCATTCTTGCTGCTGCTGTTGTCCTATGTGATTGTGGCGTGCAGTATTTAGGTAAAATCTAGCACAGCACAGCTCTCCCTCTAGAGCAGTTTGAAGGCAGAAGGCGAAGAATAAGCCATATTAAAAGAAGATTTCCCTGCAGATCTAAGTAGGATCATTTGTGGGTTTGGTTTCTTTTTTCTTTTTGTTTGTTTGGGTTTTTTGTTTGTTTTTTTCTTCCCTCTACTTCCTTTCTCCGTGCATAGTGAGTAGAAGAGTGGCCTTTATGAAAAGGCGCAATCATGAGAAGTGAGGCATGTTACAGTATTCTGATGTAGAGCTTTGGCAGACACATTGCAGTCCTGTGTTGCTTTTGTGAGTCTGTTTAGTTCAGCAGGACTTTACTAGCTCAGAATGTCAGCTCTGTTGTTGATCAAGTTAGCAAGAGAGCCATCATGAGAAAAAATTAGAGGAAGAAAGAGGAGAGGCAGGCTTCTTGCAGAGAAAGGTGGGAAGAGGGAGGAGATGGTCCTACTGAGGTCTGGATGACTGTCAGCTTTCTCATATAAGGCTTTGCTAGAAATAAAAGAGGGTAGATTTAGATTGGTACTAGAAAAAAAATCTTCATTGTGAGGGTGGTCAGGCACTGGCACAGGTTGCTCAGAGGTTGTGGCTGCCCCATCCCTGGAAGTGTCCAAGGCCAGGTTGGACAGGGCTTTGAGCAACGTGGTAGAAATTGTCCCTGGTCATGACAGAGGGCTTGGAACTATATGATCTTTAAGGTCCCTTCCAACCCAAACCATTCTATGAAATAAGGCTAGAACCCAGGCTAATGCAGCATCTTCGCTGATTCAGCAGTGGGGGAGTAGCTTTGACAACTTATGTCAAATAGCAACTTTCTTTGACTTGGTTTGAAGTATGTGAAAGGTGATGTGTTGGAAAGGCTGTAAATCTAGCCAGATCATGGTCTGGGCACTTTTTTCTGTTCTCTTGGAGAAAACTGCATGTATTTTTCTGCCTAGCACTTTTTTCCTTGTCATTACTGTAAGCAGAATTGCAAGGCTTGTATTTCTGGGAGTCCACTAATCATCTCCCATCTGGTTATATGCTTTGGTATTGATCTTGATTGGTGTACTCCTCAGGCACTGGCAAGCTTAAATGTCAGTAGTGGGAGTAGTCCTGGCATGACTTCCAGCTTGTCAAGAAGTTCTTTATCTATTCTAGTTGTCTGGTTTTGTGTTTTCTCAAAGTGGGAATACAAACAGAATTTTCCATGTGTTTCTATTAGATATGGGATGACTCAGGTTGGAATGGACCTCAGAGTATGTCTGGCTCAACTGTCTGCCTGTGTCAGGGTCACCTCTGAGGCTGGAGCAGATTGCTTAGGGTTTTACTCCATTTGGTCTTGAAAACCTCCAAAAATGGAGGCTGGATGGAGGATATAGTACCACTGTTAATGGGTGACTTAAACTCAGTCATGTTTTCCTTCATCTAGTGTTTCTAGAAAGGAGAAACAAGCTGTTAAGGGCTTTGTTGTCAGTGCTTGGCTTTGCATGGCTTGTCATTCCCAAATATTTTATTTAACCAAAAAAAAAAAAAAAAAAATTGGAATGTTTAAAGAAAACATTGACCTGAAACTTTTAAGTTCTTGACTTGCTCTTTGAATAAAATTATTTAACACTTAAATATCTTTACCTTTTGGAAGAGCTTCTGTAGAGTTAGGCTAACTGCTGCTTACATATATTCTTTCACCCCTTCATATTTTTTTTTTTGTGATCATACCTTGTATATTTCGACAATGCAGAATGGGAGATATAGAGGAGATGGAAATTAAGGCATCATTGTGGTCTGCACAATGAGAAGTGGCAAAGGATTTGTCCCATGGCCCTTGAGCTTTTCCGTTCTGTCCTGTAACTCAGAGGACAGACGTGAAGCTTGAAGGAACGTGCATTTTCATTCCTCTATTAGAATTTCTGGGGTCATAAGAGAAAATGCAAGTTGTCTAACATTCAGGTGGGCTTTGGCCTTGGAAATGTAATAAATTTCTCATGCTTTATGATTTGAATTAGTAGATTATATTCTGTGCTACCTGCCACCCCCAAGCCTCGCCAAATCATAAGAAATTTGAGAAGCATGGTTTAGAACACTTAATCTTAGCAAAAGAAGCAGCCATTCTTCTTAGTTCAACAGTGGGTGATTTAAGGTTTTTTTACAACTGTATTATGTAGAGGAGCTAATACTAATTACTCATGTATGTTACATTTTCAGCATTAATTTCAGTCCGGATTTTTTTGCCAGGACTTAAAGACATATTCTTTCTGTGGTTTCATTTGTCTTTTAGTAGTTGGCTAAATTGTGGAAGTCTGTAAGAATAAAAAGAGACGTTACTTAACATTCAAAGTTGTTGCTTCAAGGCTGTTAGTACAGAAATATTCTTGACTGTTTAATAATCGTAATAAACATGTTCTATGAGAATGGGCATGTCCTGCATTGTCAGGATTAAAGAATAAGATGCCAGAAGCTATTTTCTCTCCTTATAACCACAGTCTTTTAAAAAAGAGCAGCAAAACATGTTGGGTTTGTGTTATTTTCCCTATTTTATTCCTTATTTATTTAAAACTACATTGAAGGGCTTTATCTTTTAACATAAAACACACATTGGTTTAATTATAATTCCTATCTAATTCTGCATAGTAACTGTATATCTAATGTGGAAAGTTATGAATACCCCAAAAGTTATTGACCTACATGGTAATGCTTTTCTTTCAGATCCTGTTTGATCAAACCCAAAGATCAATTAAGGCACAGCTTCAGACTTTCGTTAAAGAGTAAGTTAATTTGCACTTATAGTGGGAAAATTATAGGTAAATAGATTTTTAAAACATCTGATTTGAGTGAGTTGGTGAAACATCTTTCCTGAGAATGGCTAGCCATAAACTGAGAAGTGCATATTAAGGCTTGTCAAAAACCATCCCAAATCAGTGGGGCTTTAGTTCCAGCTGCAAGAGATGTTGAAATAGTATGAATTACTGATCTTAATTACATGTTGTCATTGTCTAAGCTTAGCAAAAAAGTGCTTACCCAAGCTTTTCCCTAGTACGCATGAGATGCATTTATTTAAATTTTAATTTTGTCCTTTCCTCAGAAGAGAAAGACAGCGAAGCTTCCATCATACTTTGTATGATTTCCATTTGATCCAAGCCTTTGTTGAAGGGTATGAAAACAAAAGGAATAGCTATAACAGTCATGAGCATGGTTTGTCTAGTTCATCTTTAAACACTTTTTTCATGCTTTGGAATTAATTTGCTATACGTCTTTCCTTTCTCTTTAGAGATATTAGGAAATTTAAAGATGCTAAGAAACAGTTTGAAAAAGTTAATGAAGAAAAAGAGAATGCTCTAGTGAAAAATGCACAAGTTCAAAGGAATAAGCAACACGAAGTAGAGGAAGCAACCAATATTTTGACTGCAACACGGAAATGTTTTCGACACATAGCTCTGGATTATGTTCTTCAGGTAGATGCAGCAATTAAAGTTATATTCTTTAAAACTATCTGTTACGTATAGTTAGAGATCTGTCCTTTAGAAGTTCGTGCTGTAAGCTTCTCGGAAGCTATGAGGATTTAAGTGAAAAAGGATTAACTTTGCGAGTAATTTCTTTTTTGAATGAAATCTAAGCAAAATTAATTTACATGGTGCATTCTTATTGTTCAATAACTCCTGCCTTTTGTGCACTGAGGACAAAGTTCATTCTGATGTTTAAAAAGTCATGGGAACTATGTACCACTTAATTATTTGTACTAACATCAAGTAATAGCAGGGGGGAAGCTGACAGTCCTTAGTTTGGGATAGTTCCTTGTGTATGCATTGGACTGCAAGTTGTTTGCCTCCTGGAGTTTGTATTTTGAAGTATGAGCAGTTCCTGTGATAAAGATGCATTTAAAATAACAGGGAAAAGTTTCAGCATCTCTTAATTAATGCGGACTAAAATGAATTCAGCTTTAGGAATTCTTTCTAGTTGGGTGACTCTTTTCTTCTCAAACAGTGGTTTCACAACTATGGTTTCTTTGTAGTTATATTTGCTTTAAACTGTATTTCAAAACCTTTGCATTCATTTTATTTCAACATTTTTTGTCTTGCAAGTTTAAGGTTTGTTCTATACAAACAAATCTTACTTATTTTTGCTGCAGAAGGTTTTCCAAAATACTGACCATTTTGAAGTACAGTCTGGTTTTGATTATAGCTTCAGGAAGTTTGCTTCTTTTGCTGGAATTTTAAACTGATACAGAGGTGTTAAATTACAACACCATGCATGTTTCTGCTAAATGGGGCTTTTAAAGTGAAATCTGTAGTTCTGGATGGCAGCCTTAAAGATTAGGGACCAAAGAGGATGGAGGGACTAGCTGAATGTAAAATATCACTTTTTTTCTATAGAATGTGAAATTCTTTGAGTTCTAGGGCAAAAATATTGATCAGTGACTTCAGATACGTTAAGCGTGCAAGTGTATATGAGAAGTTACTTATCAAAGCTAGTATGATCTTGCTTATTTCAGAGGCTGGGGTTATATCCCATTTCTGGGTCACTTTAGACAATGTCAGCATAGGGGAAAAATAAACATGGCCCTGTCCTTTCTTCTCCCCTGTCTGGAGACTGCAGTGGTGTAGAGTGCAGCTTCTTTAAGAAGTTGGGGGCTGGGTTAGCTCATACTGTCAGAAAGAGTTTTTCAGACATGTCGAATTCAGTCTCTTGCAAGGTGTGTTATATTACTTCTAGCTAGCATGTGGTGTCTTTTATTTTCCCTTCTAATATATGAAAGTTGTGACTACTGCTGTGAAATTGTAAGCTTTGCAAGCTTTTTCTGATTGCATCAATTTAATATTGTGACGAAACTAGCATGCATCTTCTAAACATGCTTTGTGAGGTCTAATATGGAGGTATGTTCTTCCAGTATTCTAAGCTTTGATATGTTTATTTGGAAGCAATTTGAACTTTACTTTCTATGGGGAAAGTAGAATAAAATAAGTTGTTTGTTTGCTTTTTGTTTTGTTGTTTTTTTTCCCAGATCAATGTTCTTCAGTCTAAAAGGAGAGCAGAAATCTTGAAATCGGTAAGATATAGTTTATTTTCTGTATAGAAAATATTTAAATACATCTGAAATGAAAAATGTGATTACAAGCAGTATATTAAAAATTTAGTCCTTAGACCTATCAAAACATTATCAGTACATTTGGCCCTTTGGTGACAATCAGTTTAGCCTTTCCTGTAACTGGGCATTAATGCTTAAATGTGTTTGGCAATCCTTTTGATTCAGATTTGAACACTTTAAGGTTTTCACTGCTGTGGACTCTTTGGCATGTGTTCCATGGTTAAAATCAAACTTTATCTGCCAAGAATTCTACTGTTTAGGTCTGCCATATTCATTTATAAACAGTAAGTACTGCTTAGAATCTATTTGAAGGTGGATTCAGCTCTTTCTACAAGAATGGTATTTCTTTATGTTCATAAGGGCTATGGCTTTGGATCATTAGTAAATACATTCTGTAGCCCCTCTCTAGTTAAACAGGAGATGATAAAAGTTTCAGGGGACCCAAATTAGAAGTAATTTTCTGCCCTTAAGCAGATTTGTTTTGTTAATGGGGTTAATCCTGTTAACTAATTTCTGAGATTTTTGGTTTGGTTCTTTGCTGCCTTTACCTTGCATGTTTGTTTACATCATTAGAAGCTCTGTGAGATGTTGATGTAAAATTGCCAGGACACAAGAAAGCAGAAATTAAGCTTGGAACTGTATTTTAAGTTTGTTCATGTGGACTAATTAAGTGATATATGTATGTGATAGCTCATAAACATTTATCCTTTTAAAAAATATACCTTTTTTCTTTCTAGATGTTATCATTTATGTATGCCCATCTGGCTTTTTTCCATCAAGGCTATGATCTTTTTAGTGAACTTGAGCCTTACATGAAAGATCTTGGTGCACAGGTAACAAACTACTTTAAAAATTCATAATTGTAAGCTGGAATGGATGAAAACTTGATATATTAATATATATCAGGTACATTGTAGATCTATTCAACAAAAAAGGGACTGTGGTGTAATAAAGGCAAAGCATTTAAAAACCGTTGTGGTTTAAATGAATGTAGCTGTAAACCGAAAGTTGTTTCCTAAAATACTGTGTTTAGGTAATACATATTTAACATAGCCATATAGTGCCATTTTGAGGAACTCTGTTCAGGACATTGGATTATTTTGTTTTAAAAAGTTTTGTATATGACATGTTGTAAATATATTTAATGATAAGAAGTAGATTAGGTTTTTTCCCTTCTAATTGTGTACATTATTTACTATATAAATTAGGCAATATGACAAAAAAAATTGATGTTAGCAGCTTAGACCATAAAACAGAAATCTGATTTTAATAAGTAGTGCAAAATGAGTTCATCCATTGAATCCTTCTTGCCCAGTTTTGTTGCTTAAGAATACACAGTTTCAGCTTTTGGGTATTCAGTGACAGATTCATAAAAAGGTTGGACCACAGCCAACTGCACACAGGAGACATGGAAAATGGTTATGTAAAATAGAATAAGAACATGCAGTATACAACTGAAGATCTGTCTGTAGTGCAGGAAGAAGACTCAGTAGTGTCTTGACTTGTTTTCAGTGCAAGTTGAATGGGCCTGGAAATACTTGTACAACTGTTTCCCCCCCCCCCCCTTTTGCCTCTATCCAAGGGCTTGCAACAACTGCAATGATGCAAAACCCTCTTGCCACTTCTGAACCTGATCCACAAAACAAAGCCAACCCAAATTCTGTCTCCAGATACAAAAAGAAATAAATGGCAGCAACTGTTTATTTACATTCATCTGAAGTAGATGTGTCATTGAATGTCTAGGAAATGGCATTGTTCTGAGCTGGTTATTCCTGCCACAGCCCTGTTGTTGTCTGTACCCCTCAATCTTCTACTGTGTCTGTGCAGTGAAGCAGATTGGGAGCTGTAGGAAGTAACTCCAACAATCAAATGTTTAAATAGTTATTTTTCTGCTAGACTAGTCCCCAGTCAGGTTACTGTGTATCCTAATTAGTTGTACAAATACATGTCAGGGAGGTGTGTGCTTTGTGTGTGTGTGCATGCGTGTGGCAAGTGTTAGAGCTGAGAAGAGGGACAGGCTGCTTGAGCTGGCGCTGCCATCAACAAGGGAAGTGACTGTACAGCTACAAACCTCTGTGTTTGGTGTAATATTGGTACTTGAAAGGTTCAGGTGCTCATGACTCTCTCCTTAGTTGTGCCTTCTATTCATTCACATCCTTCCATTTTGGGTTGTAATTCTTGAACTGTAGTGTTTTGATAGTATAGAATCTGTATCCTTTACCTCTGCAGAAGAGGGGATGGGGAAAGCAGACAAAACCTATGAAGTTGGTAGTGGTTTATGCTACCGGCTACACTTTAATGTTTTCATTTAATTGAGATTATTTAAGCAAGGAACAAAAGGTTATTTTCAAGTGGCTGGGCATCCTTTTGCTTGATCTGGTAAGGAGCATTGTGTAACACATTTTGGTGCTGGTATCATAGCAACTGAAGGAGTTGGATTTAGAAAATCCAAAGCGGAGAATGTTTAAAATATATTACAATTGGAACAGAGGTAGATTGAAGACCCTGGGGTTGTACACCTTCCTGAAGTACTCTTTTGTGGCAGACCTTGGCATTTAAGGATTGGATATTTTTCATCACAGAAGCAGACTTGTAAATAGCTTATGAAAGTTTAACAGTTAATGACTTTGCAGTTTGCACTGGTTGAAGCTTCTGTCTTTAACAGGTCAGAGAAGGTATGTTGTGACATAAAACAGGGATTTGCTAGATTTTTCTGAAAATACTGTTAGATTGTTTCTGCTGGTGAGTTTTCATTCACAGGTAAATTTTGTGGATGATCTTAATTACAAGGTTTAACAGCACCCAAGATGTTAAAATTGAAGTGATTTTTAAGAGGATAGTTATTTTGTAGTTCTGGTTTGCATTTTCAGAGTAACTGGTTTACATGATGAAATAGGATTGAGCAATTTTTGCTTTCTGGATATTTTAGGTCAGGGTAGGATTACTTGTAAATCAGATCATTGTAGGGGAATCTTTAATGGCACACAAGTGTAATACAAGCTTTTGCATGGAAACTATGGTATTTGGCATTTTTCATGTGAAATGTGGTATTAGTTTAAAAAGAAAACTTACTTGAATTTTCATTCCAAGATGACTATGCAAAAAACTAAACATTTGCTAAACAGACAGCTGAACTATGTCTGACTTAGTTCCTTACAGAATACCACTTACAGTACTGTATGTTTTTAAAAAAATTAAATTTACAAGAGCATGTAGCGATAGGTCAAGGAGAAATGGCTTTAAGCTGACAGATGAGAGATTTAGATTAGACATTAGGAAGAAATTCCTTACTGTGAGAGTGTTGAGGCACTGGCACAGATTTCCCAGAGAAGTTGTGGCTGGCCCATCCTTGGCAGTGTTCAAGGCTGGGTTGGATGGGGCGTGGTGCAACCTGATCTTGTGTAAGTTGTCCCTGCCCATGGAAGGGGTTGAAGCTGGATGAACCCAAACCATTCCATGAATCCATGATACATCAGTAAATGCAGTATTTTGAAAAAAACCCTAATTTTTGGAGACTATCCAGTAGTGGTATGACAGGGGTTTTGACTGCTCAGTTAGGTGACTGGCTGCAGCTCTCAGCAATTGTGTGCTGTTGGTCATTTTTGTTTAAGGCAGTTGAAGTGCTGGTCACTTCAGAAGAGGAAATTCTGGTCTGAGCTTGGAAACTGGAATGATGCAATGCTGTCTTGATAGCAAAAGTAAATGATGAAGTGAACTGCTGTTAAGAACTTTGTTTTGGCACTTACGCTGTGCTATATGTATCCTCAAACACTTTTGTTTAAGTGTCCTGGGTTCAGCAGTAGCAGTCATTTTTTCTCCTTCTTAGTAGCTGGTGCAGTACTGTGTTTTTGACTTTCAGTCTGGGAACAGTGCTGATAACACCGATATTTTTAGCTACTGCTTAGAATGTTTAGACTGACCAAGGACTTTCTGAGCC
>WYDI02015424.1:0-24136 GCA_009867235.2 Psittacus erithacus
AGGCCCACTTCAGATAGGAAGGTTGCTGTGAGGTCTCCATGCAGCTTCTCTTCTCCAGGCTGAACAGACCCAACTTTCTCAGCCTGTCTTCATACAGCAGGTGCTCCAGCCCCCTTGTCATCCTTGTGGCCCTCCTCTGGACCTCCAACAGCTCCATTTCCTTTTTATGTTGAGCAAACAAAAACTGCACACAGTACTCCAAGTGGGGTCTCACAAGAGCATCTAATTGTAGAGTCTAATGGCCCAACTCTGATTCCTCACGGCACAATAACAAATATCTACTTATTTATTGACAATCCCTAAAATTGATATATATGTATATTAAGAGAGCAAAAAGTATTTCCACAGAGGACCACTTAGTTTATTCATCTCTATCTCCTAACACATTTTAGGCTAATCTGACTTATGCCACATCATGTGCAACACACACAATAATAGAAAAACAAATCTGAAGACATTTGAGTCACAGATTCTATTACTAGACTCTGATACCTTCATATGCTACAAATTTCATAGTATTTATGGCATACAAGTTTTTACCCACTATTCTACTCAGTCTTGAGTTACCAATACTCTTAAGATTTTCATTTTCTGTATGGTTCAGTTCATAATTCCCATACTTGAAAGTTATGGGATGCTGGACTTCTAGTCAGTGCTTACATCACCCTCCATTCTCACAAAGAAGATATTTTTTAACCATAAAGTATCTCCTGATAGAAAGAATTACAAGCCACTTTACATATAAGGACCTTAATACACACTGACCAATATAAACTGAGCAATACTACACATGGTACACCTCTCCAAGGATCTATGTGTAAAACCTGATTACAGGAACTGAGTTTGAATGCAGAAAATCATTGCAGCATAGCACCTTCAGCCTCCTGAGAGCCTGAAGATGGTGATTTTTTCATTGCAGTGCCTCCCTTTGAAAGCTAGAGGAAATAAAACATAGTTTGACATGTACTAAGAAACATACTTTAGGTAAATTGGGAGGTAACTATACCACTGAATACGTAACCTTGAGTATTTTTTCAAGTCTACAATATTCCTATTAAGACCCAAGATGCAAATGGTCATTATCTATCAGTAGAGACAAAGACCATATAAGTGACAACATGTGCTTCAAATTCCACACAAAGATTTCATAAAACATTAGGGATGGTGTATATTGGATAAGAAAACCCTATAGATCAAGATTTGGACTACCTTGAGACACCACATCTAAACATATTTACCATTTAAAACTCAGTAAAAGATGCTGGGATACACCTACTGTACAAATAAGTTACATGCTAAAAGTCTTTTTTATATTGCTTGTATCAGAACTTATTTGAAAAAGGAGTGATGTGGTTAGAGTAGAAAAGTTGCTGGTAGACGGTTGTAGGCATGCTTGCAATATCAACACATCTTAAGATTTTTTTCCCACTTATTGATGCTGTAACCAGAAACCAAATAACTTCATATGAATTTTTCAAAGTTCCAAATAAATATTATTACAATCAGGAAGCAAGAGGCACTGATAAATGCTGCTTTCTCGCGTATTTTATTTCTCCCAATCTTCTTTTTCTTTCATTAATGTAAACACATGACATTCATGTATATATGTTGGCTTGCTGTAGCATTATTACAAAAAAAAGAAATGAACAAATTATCCTTTTCACTATTATTTTCAAAGATCTGCGTCCAGGATTTGACTTTCCTCTTTTTTCCTTCCCCCTCACACATTGCTTTAGACTGAGATATTGTTCCTTGAATACAAATATGAATGTACTACCTTCTGTTTAGTGGAAGCTTTTTTTTTTCCTCTTTTGTTTAAGAACATATTTTCATCTTGCGTCTTCATAGGATTATAGACTTTAAAAAGTACTCAAGATTACGTATTCAATGGTACAGTTACATCCCAGTTTACCAAAAATATGTTTCATAGTACATGTCAAACTATGTTTTTTCTCCTCTAGCTTTTGAAGGGAGGCACTGCAATGAAAAAATCATCATAGAATTCTATGCATATAGCTTTGGTAGACAGTATTTTCTTTTATGCCTGATATCCCCGCCACTGAAAGCATATCCTCACTTCTATATGTTTATGACCTGTAATGCAACTTTAAATACATAACCCTGATACCTACTGTAAGTATTTTAAGCAAAGAGCATGTTACAGGCACTTAAGATGACAATGTCTAATTTTCACAGTAAGAGAAAAGGGTTTCTGGAAAGAAATACCTGTTTAATTCACAGTTTGCAGAAATACCAGCTCTCATAACTTGCATTTTTTTTGTTTAATCTTTTATTTCATGTTATCAGCTGTACATCACAGCTTTTGGAAGCTCTCATACTTGGCCACGAAACATTAACTGTGGCAATTCTAAAGGAAGACTCCTTCTTTACAAACAATGCACACTAGGGAAATAAGAAATACATGTACTAGTCTTTTGTCTTTCAGTCAAAGCACACCACTTGTATTCCAAACACACAGAATGCATATGACATCTGTCCAATTTTTAACCAACTGAAAATAGTTAAATACCTGCCACAAAAACTATGAATTCCTTTCCTCCGCCAACACACAATGCATTATGTGTATCTATGGATATTAATAAAAATTAGTCAAGCAAAAAAGCAGTTGATTAACTATTACAAATAAGAACAAAATGACATTTAGATGGGGTGTGAAAAACAAAAGCATTGATTTTGATTTGCATGCTTACCAATGTTAAAGCATATGAAAGATGATAGCACTGGGTTTCCAATACAGTTTTATAGGAGAAATATATATATGTGTACATATGCATTCACAGGTGTAAGTGCATTTTTTGTTTATGTATCATATTAGTGCTTAAATGTGTTATTCCTATTTTCATTCTAGGAAGATTCAAGCAGGAGCACCAGAACAATGAAAATGACTGCTAGAACCCTTCAGTAATCAGTCTCTATAACTTGTACAGGCAATTCTGGAGGTGTCTCAACAGTTCAGTTCCCTATTTGCTGCTATTCTTCTTAGATCTCTGTTCCCCCAATAAAATGAATAAAATTAACCACGGAAAGAAAAAGACTAAACTGCAAATAAACCATGATTATACTGCAGAGGGAAAGCAGCAGGAAAAAACAGTGGAAAAATGCCATGAGACCAGGTTTTACCCAGGGGCCTTTCCTCCCCCAACACCCCCACCACCACCAAAAAAAAAAAACAACAAAACAAAACAAAAAGAAAAAACCAACCCCACAAGAAAAAAAACAAAAACAAAACAAAAAAAGAAAACCCAAAAACCAAACAAGAAATGTGGGGGATGGGAAGGGAAGGAGGTGGCATTATTAAAGCTGAAATCATATCTATCACATCTAATATCTCAGAATTACTAAGAGGATAGAGAGAGATGAAGAAAATAAAGCTCTTAGTCATCCCTAAGATCTGGGCATAGCTTCTTATAATTTTAAACTCAAGATAAATTATATATCTGCATTTTAACAGAGCTTTTCATAGAACATTTCTAATGAGTGCTATATTCATGGACTCTCCATCATATAATATTTGCTTTGAGGAATCCTCTTTACAGCATTTATGTACCTCCGCTTCAGTCATAACTATTAGCTTCTTTAAGTACAAATTAAGAAGTAAAATTCTTCACCATTCAGTAACTCCCACTGCCCTGTAAATCTCGTTACTTGAGAAAAGCTAAGCTGTTCATGCTTGACTCAATCTGATATTTTTTAAAAAAGCCTCAGTCTGACATGTTACACAGTTACATATCATCTCAGACAGAAAACACAACCCTCATTATAGTTGTAATATCTGCTCACAAGGAGAAATAAACTGAATGTAAACAGAAGGGAAAGCATACTATCCTTTAGATCAAGCACAATAAATCTAAAGGTACATATTTCCTATTTTACAGATTTCCAAACAGCATTATCCAAGTATTGTTATGCTGCTTTGATATAAAAAAAAATTATCCGTTGTGACATAAAAGTTGCCCCCCCCCCCCAATACTTCATTAGTATAGTAGGGAATCCAACAGTTCTGGGGTATTCTAAACTCTGTTGAGATGAATGAGCATATTTTCATTCTGATGTTTACCTACCAAATTTGATCTTTTTCCATGACTACATAGATATGCTATGCACATAAAGTAGACAGGTATCACTAACACAAAAGAATGCAGGATAAAAGTTAGTGAATTACAATGAATGCAAGACACTACTCATTCTGTCCCACTCAAATTTACAGGATGTTATGGTATCTCCTTGCTTTTATACCATGTATGGTTTGCAAGCACTGCATTAAAGATTTTTTTGCAGATGTGTGTTCAACCTAGCCAAGAGACAACAGTGAAAAAAACATGTTCTCAAGCTATAGCTCTACAACCACTAATACTGGATCTGTGCACAGCAGTAGAGATTCGATTTGTATTAGACATGAGAACACAAACACATTTCTTCCCTCAAATTAGATGGTGCCACAAATATAGCCCATGTGATAGTTTCATGCTGTACAGTGGTTACATGACAGCTATAGTAGAACAGACAGTAGTCAATCTGGCACAAAGCCTGACAATAACGTTAACTTGTCTAAATTCCCAGAAAACTGTTGAGTTAGCAGAATATGTTTGTACTGGATCAGTGTTTACCATCACGTAGTTACAACATTCTTGATTAGAAGTAGAAGCCCTACAGGCAGATTCAGTTTGGGGCTGAACTGTGGCCTTGGAACAGCTTACCACCATTGGAGTGCAACTTGAGCGCAAAATTGTGTGCAACTCAGCCACTTGCTCCTCCTGAGCCAGTTTGCACAGGCATCCAGTTGTTATGTCTACCATCCACAGAAGCTAAACTATACAGAAAGCAGGGGCTAAAAGTAGGAGCATTAACTTACTTTTTGTGGCTCTTAATTTGGGCTAACACACAGCACATTACAGGTAATTGTGCAGGTAAAGAGTCAGTACAATTGTTTTACTGCTTGGCTTTCTTGAGCTACAGTGGTATACCTAATTTACCCTGGAAGTTTAGCTGTGCAGAAATTTAGGCTAAGAAAACAGGGAGCAAATGAAGATTTACACCTCCCAAAACAACACTACAGTTTCACTACACAAACATAACACAAACTACTAGTGCAGCATGCTTATCTAAAAGGAAAAGAACTTTTTTTTTTCTTTAAGTGGTGTTACAGAACCTTCAACTAGTCTTCAGAACTCTTTCTTGAAATTTCACAGGTTCACACAGAAAGCTGTGAGTAAGCTTATCTTGCATATAGTAGGGAAAAAAAAAGTTACTTTTTATAGCACTTAGTTTTGGAAGTACACAACACTTTTCAAAAGGTAGGAAGGTAGGAACACAGATCTTCTGGGGAATTTGATTGTATTTCAGCACTACACATTGACTTTAAATCAGTGAAAAAAAATCAGACAAAACCAAGTCCCAGACTTAGCCATCCCAAGGCCCTAGTTCAGAGGTCTATTTTCCCATTCTTAAAAAGAAAAAAACACAATTCATTTCAGAACCACTGATTAGGGGAATAATGAGCAATACCATAATGATAAATCAAATTTGGTCTTGTTAAGTTGTCAAATGATTTTCTAATTTTTTGGGTGTTAACTTACATTAATACAGAATTTTATCACCTCAAATACTGTACTTCAATATTATGTTTAGAATAAGCACATTTTAAATACATTTTCATGTATGCACAGAGTGGAACCCCCAAGAAAGAGCAAGCATAAATAGCAGTTGCTTAATAAAACAAATTTTCAAAGTGGCCATTTTAAAGAACATGATCCCAGTTTGGAATCTTAGCAAAGAGGCTTCCATTTATCTTGCTTTGTTTCTGTTATATGTTACTAGTGCTCTGTTCTGTTGACTGTAACAGTCCTCAAAGTCACAATTACTTGTGAGTGATTACTAGTATTCCCTGGGGTACCAACATCATGCAAGAATAACAGATTCCCTCCAAGCTGAAGTTCTCACTTGCTATGATCATCACATCCAAACAGGAAAAAAAAAAAACAAAAAAAAAAAAACAAAAACAAAGAATTTGGTTGTTGCCATGCAGCGTTTGAGAAGTGGCACTCTTGGGAACATATCCTGCTGCCCTAAAAATGAAGGTTGTCTCTGGCAGAGTATGGAAAGGGTGGTACCATTCCTAAGACAGGTTGAACCTTCAAAGAAAACCCTATGCTGACTAATACTAACAGTTCAAAGGAAGTAAATAGCAGTGGTGTTTTATACAGGCAAACAAATACAGAGCAGAAGTGATGTGCCTACAGCAAGATCAATAGCAAAGCACAAGAACTTAATCGAATAACATTAGTTTCACAGCATAAGAGCTCGGTTAGTTGAAATTTGTCAATGAGGAGCCATTTCTCACCGTATGTATTCCAAAATGCACTTTTCTCTCCTCTCTTAGTAGGCACATCCACTACATCTAGCACAGGAGCCTAAATGCTAGAGCTCATTTGAGCACGTCTGTATCCACAGTGGTGAGTATAGATCCAAGTCTTTAAAACCAGATTAGTACTATATCCTTATCTTAAGTTGAATGAATATTTGTTTTCTTTGTGAAGAATTACAGAGGGAAAAATAAAAGAAGAAGTCTTCACAAAACTTAGAAATACTGCATCAAAAGCCTGAGTTAGTGCATTCTGTGTTTTTTTGTTGTTTGTTTTTTTTTTTTTTTTTTCATAAATGTTAACAGTACACAAATAGAAACTGCTAACAAGTTCACAGAAAATAGGATCTTTAGCCCTGGTTCTTTAGCTTATCTTCACTGAGGACCTCCTTTCATACCAACTCATTTGCTTCATACATGGAATATATGGCTGCTTGAAGGATTCTCCCCAACTTTCAGTGGGGCACCTTACTAAAGTCAAGCCCATCAGATACATGTAGCATGGACACAGCCTTAAGGGGGGGTGGGGGGATTGTTTTTTTCTGGTTTAAAAGCATTGTTTTGTATCAGAGATCAATAAACTCAAACTCCCAAATCCTTCACTTTCTAGAGAATGAGAACTGGCAGCACACATTTGGGAACTGCATGGCAAACAGCTGAAAAAATATATCACAGCAACTACAAAACCGGACAGTTTTAAGGAATAATACTGTAAATCTCAACCAACTTCACTGTATAGTAAGCAATGCATAAGGGGTTAATGGAAATACTCTTGTTACCCACAGAGGCTGAGTTGGACCTCACCTGAGCATTACCTGGGGTATTTTCAGTAGCTCCATAGTGAAAAAAAAAATAAAACTAAGTCTTCTCCCCCTAGCCCCTGATGATACGTGGTTCAGAAAAAAGTGTTTTATGCTGTTACACCAAACAAAGTGACCTCTAATGTCTTATAGCAGAATTCTGAAGCAATCTGTATGAATTAGCCTACAACACCAACAACTGCCATGTGAAAATATTTTCCAGACTTAAAAAAAAATAAAAAAAAAAATCACCTAATTGTTTATTTTTAGACTCAGTCTTCACATTGACAAAATCCTTAGTTGATCTGCAGAAAGTCTGGTGCAACAGCTCCAAGATCTGAAGAGCTGAGTGCGACTCTATGAAGTGAGACTACTTCACTTACACACTTAAAGACAACTTGTCAGCCTTACTAATTACTTACTTCATCAAAAAAATGTCAACAAGGCACTTTCAAGTTTTACTCTGCAAAACCAATACTTCTGCAATATGTATAACCATTATTATATCAATGTAGATTAATGACTATGAAAATGAATACATGAAAAGTATGAAAATACTCTTTAACAGGTTCCTTTAGAACTTCTTGTATTGCCAAAAAAGAGAATCAGCTTAATACTTCTGCTCAGCTAAGTTCTGAAAAATAGTTCTTACTCTTCATTTTATTTTGAAAAGTAATGAATACTTTTGGGTTTTTTCAATGCAGTATCTGTCCCTCTTGTAATAATATGCATGTGAATCACTTAAATATTCAGCCTCATTTAATCTGACAGCTCAATAATTTACATGTTGATTGTTCTCACATTGAATACCCGGAATTTAGCAACACCTCCATGCTCCTACTTACATACTCTTACTTTAACAAGCTTAACACAAACACATTTAAGCCAATTTTAGTGAAATCAGTTTTCAAGTCCAATTAAGTTTTAAGAAAATGATCTGAAAAATCCGCACAATCTATTATCAAGTAAATCACATAAGGGGAACATACTTTAACAGAGAGAATTCCCAAGCTTATGTTGGCTTGCAAAGCATCACAAATCTTAAAATACAGTATGGTTGTGAGAGCTTTGCATTTCTTTCCAAAAATTATTCTAGCTTGTGTAATAGGTAATCCCAGCATGTTGAATCCGTTTGGGTTTCAGAATACAGAACCTCTGAAAATCTCCCTCACTGGCTATCAAATACTGGCAATTCTGTTGTTATTGCTTTGTTTATTTAAGGTTTGTTTGGGTTTTTTTATCAGTGAACTCTCTACAGTGGAAAAAACCCACTCTTTTCTAAGTCCCAGAAGTTCTCAAGCAACAGAGCTGTTGCATAGCTGAGAGATGTAAGTGGACAAGGAAACATCTGTGTTGGGTTGAGATATCCACCATAAATCTTGGAGTAACCTACAGTCTGAAGCTACCCCAAGAGTAAAAAGTGGAGGTGGAAAAACCAAAGACTTCAGTGAATTTGGGATAGTGATGGATGGACTGAATAAAACTGTCTCCTTACTTCTCCTCCTTTTGAAACTGTCCTGGAGACAGCACTGGCATATCAATCTCCAGCTGTAGTTAGAGAATAGAACCGATTTCCTGGAGAAGAAATTCAGACTCTGCTTCAATGTTACAACTCTTTACATGGATCCCTGTGAAATTGCTCTGATAAAATGTTTCATATCGTGTTTATTTTTTTCTTTTGCCAGTTCCTGTCGTATTCTTTACAGCCTTCAGAAAGAAGCTGTAGGATTCTAGAGTTATCACGCTCCTCCTGCCTCCAATCAACCTACAGACCCCATTTTCACAGAGTTCACTGCATCTCAGAAAGACTAGAGACTAAATGCAAGGAAGATAAAACTACAATACTATAGGAAGTATTAATCCATGCAACTTGTCTTTTTTTTTTTTTGTCTTGCAAGCTTAGAATCTCTTGAGACAATAAAAAAACCTTGAAGGCTTGTAACCGAAACAAACTGGCAATAGAGAGCAACAGGTTAATTTATCTATACTTACAAATTTTTTCTTAGGAAGGACCACTTCCACATTAAGACTATGAAGAGCAATACAACTCCTTGGGGAATTTTTGTGGAACATTTCAAAACAGACATAGCAATTATTTACAAACATGTCCCTCATTTCTCCTTGAATCATTTTTACCATTGTATAGTTATGTTGAGTCCCAGATCACTTCGGCTGATACAGAAAAAATTCTCCACCCATGATAAACAATACATTACATTATACCTCTTAGTTTTGTCATCTGACTGTAGTTTTGAATTGTGGAAAACATTTCTTCTCCTGACTGTTTGAAAATGTTTCATTGCAAAGCATGTTTATAAGTATAGAGTAGTGAACTGATTATTCAGTTCAGAAACCCTTGAATGTGTCAAAGAACTACAAAAGCATGCAATTATTTAATCTTGCGTAATAAACATGAACATGGGAGTACTCAAGCACGGAATGCAGATGATTTCTCAAACTTAAGTCTCAAGAAAAAGTGTTTTCCCAATTTTAGAGCTAAAGAATTCAAGACTGAAGGTCAGACAACAAATTATTATAATCTAGAACAGTTTGTTGTTTTGTGGGTTTTTTGGGTTTTTGTTTTGTTTGGGTTTTTTAATAATTGCCATACAGAACACACTTAGAAGATGCTTACGCTGCATTTTTACTAACCTTTTTAATATTTTCCAAACAGTATTTCAAGTCTATACGAAAACATATTTCTTCTCGTTACAGGCACAGGTACCTGATTTTGCAGCTTGCCTCAGATGATATATCTTATTATGGTTTCTTCATGTTCTAGAAGCCCACCAACCTGGAGATTTGAAATGCTTTTAAAAGAAACTTCATTCAAATTTCAGCCACTGCTTTTCTTCTAACTTGGCTTTAAAGAAAAGCTAAATTTAAACAGTAGAAACAAATAACCTATATAGAGAGTCCTATTTTTATTCAAAACATAAGCTACAGTAAATAAAAATTATATTTGTAGTTTTGAGGAAATATCCTTTGTGTATCTATGCTCTCCAGAAATCTGATCAGATCTATTTAAACTCTGACATTTCTTTCATCACGAATCTCATAATTATTCTATTAGACTTCATGTAAGTTTGAACCCAGTGCTTTTGTCATGCCCGACACAAGAGATCTGGAAGCAAGGAATGCTTCAAGAGGTACTTCCTTCTTGTTTAACACAAGCCAGGACAAATGGATTGCTCAATATATCACTTGCAAGCCTAGACACATCCACTT
This sequence comes from Psittacus erithacus, assembly GCA_009867235.2. Lineage (NCBI taxonomy): Eukaryota > Metazoa > Chordata > Aves > Psittaciformes > Psittacidae > Psittacus > Psittacus erithacus. The sequence continues at coordinate 10,411 of WYDI02015424.1, forward strand.
AAATTGTTGGGGAAAAAAAACCCAAGCCAAGCAACAAAAACCCCCCTCACAATATTTTCTTGACAAGTCTGAGAACAGGCCTACATGTTTTGTCGTGTAAATGTCCGTCACCTCATGAATAGGTTTTAGACTGGAGACGTACAAATGATATATTTTTCTGTTTAGCACACCAATTGACCAGCAAGATATATGAAACAAAGATAACTTCAGTGGATGTGCAATGGAATTTGTAATAGTCAAAATGAAATACCCACATGTTACTCTTTGCTTTACCTGAGACTCATTTAATACACAGTAAGTGGGGTTTGTTTGGATTTTTGGGGTTTTTTTGGGGTGGTTTTTTTTTTTGGTTGTTTGCCTTTTTTTTTTTTTAAAAAAAAAAAAGAAAAAAGAAAAAAAAGAAAAAAAGAAGCATTTTCTCAGTAACTATTTGCAAAAGAAAACCCAGCCAGTCTGTTGAATTTTCCCTTCCCTGTAAACTGTACCAGGTCACAGGATCAAAACACCCCTGAACAGGGACCTCATATTTCAGTAGGCTTCATATTTAGCTTAGCTCTTTATGCAAAGAGCCTATAGCATTTATTTGACACTCAGCAGAGCGTCTTTACACCAGGACACTGAAATGAGATGTCATCCTAAGACATCAATGAAATCCTTTGTAAAGAAATCTTCCCACTTTACTTCCATGTTTTGATAAGCATTGAAACAGTTAACACTGCCTGAATTATCAGATTTTTACATTACTCCTCCATAGAATTCCATACATTTGGGGTGAAAATTCTGCTCTCAACATCTTTATCTCCTGAGACCTTTTCCCCCTCTGCCTGACAGCTAGCTTTCCCTACTGTGAAGCTGAAGCAGCTTTCTGTTCTTGGAAAGTCCTGTTGTTTTATGTTGAAATATGTTGGGAATTTGCTAGTAGTTTTCCCATTTGGATAATACTTTAAGCTATTTGGTATACATAGATGGTGAAGTAACTTACTAGTCAAACAAAACAGTGAAAGCTCATGGTTATAAAGCTGACAGCTGTATCATAAAAGCATGTATTAGGCATTGCATTGCTGGTATCTCATTTCCACAAAGACTGTGAAATAGGAAGTGGCCTCAAATGAATCCATTTACATGAAGAGAAAGCGGGAAATTTTTATTCTTTAACTCATTCTACAAGGTTATATTTTCAAAATCCCATATAAGAGGTCAATTTTTATTTAGACAATTATCTAAAAAAATATTATTCAACATACTTTAGACAAAAAAGTCCAAATGTTCTTTTGAAGATTAACATCTTCAAAACTGAGTCAACACACAAACAATAACCAGAAGTTTAAAAACAAACCCCAACAAAACCCAAAACAAATCTATCCTAAGATGCAAGGTGAACTCAGGTCAACAGTTAAGAGTATTGGTAATACTAGAACTGTAAGCTATAGCAAAATTATTGCATCACTTCCTGTCCTGTGTAGGTGTTGTTGTAGTAATTATGTACCCACAAAAGTTAAAGTTTTGCATCCCAAGATTGTTTATAGAACACCTGGCATACTGCAACTAGTCCACCGTACACAGAGTTCAGGCTAGTTTACATCATTAAGAGTCAATGGCAGAAATACTAAAAAGGAAAACACAGCTCTCAATGCTCAGCTAAAATTACTGTTCCTCTACATATATTTTAAAAGATTGCCAGCATTTTGTAGTCTACTTTTGTAATATTTGTCTTTGGACACTTATTTAAATTCCTTAACTCTAAAATCAAAATGCAAACTAAGAACCAAACAAGAATTTTTAGATTAGGTAATGAATAATCTATTTTTAAGATAACCTACCATGTAGTGTTACTTCTTAGGAATTTTCAGGTATGGGAAGTTATAAACCATTATTAAACAAAATATACTAATGTAGTATAAACCCCAGAAACTGACAGAGAAGTCACACTGCCAGATTTAAACCACTACCAACATAAAAATCTTATTAATGTACTAATAATTAAGGAATTCTAAAAAAAAAACCAAACTTGTGTGGTAAAAGTTTTAAAGTCAATAAAAATAAAACCAAGAAAAAATACTATTTGAATTGTTCAGCTAAAACTATAATGCTTCTAGAAAATAAGCAGTCCTTGAATTGTTATTTACATTCACATGTAGGTTTCACGTTAACTTTCATTGATATCTCTATGCATACACTGTTGATAAGTGGTGTCTTATGGAAAACTCCATTATTTGCAGACACAAATCCAGTACCACTCACTGGCTTGGTAATGTTAAGGTCATTCTAATTACCTTCTCTATACTTTATTCTCCCCTCTGTGGCCCTAGTTATCAGAAGGACTCTTTGAAATGCTGATGCAGCATTATACTGATTTATTTTGAAATATGCTGCATGTAATACTAATCATTGAAACTGCATGTTAGATATTTGCTGAGGTTATCTTTAAAATTATTAGGCTACATACTGCAAACAAGGCAATCCCACATATTTGCATGCTTCATAAGCGGTATTTCCTGTTACTAACAGAAGAGAAAGTTATAGTTCCTAAAAAGTCCAGCAGTTGGACTAGTTTATTAAATAAATAAATAGGCCTCTAGTGACTACAGGGGATTTACTTGTGCTACCTAGTGAAGTTAAATTCTTCAGTGTAGCACAAGTACTAGAAGCTCTCCAGGCAAAGCCACCATTTTGTACTTTACATCTTATGCTTTGTACTACACAGTGTCAAGTCAACTAGCTTCTATGATATCTTTATTAGATAGGCTTTTCTATCCCTCTGACACATAAAATCCCTCTTCTATACTGAAGGGTAGAGTGCATTCCACCAGATTAAGATCATTAAAGTATTCCCCATTTAGAAAAAGGGATTAAGAAATTGTAGACTGTTTCACATACACTTACTGGGATGCTTAAGGGAAAGCACTGTCTGACAATCTGAAAAGATCAAAATCTCATAATTTAACTCAACACTGTTGCTAATGGCCGAACATTAGAAATGACAGCTAACACACACTGTAGCAGCATTCTCATAATTACCACTGTGTAACAAAGAGCTTCCAGAAGGGAAGCAGCAATTAAAATGTATTTTTACTACAGCAATCTGAAATAATGGTTTTATGATTTTTTTTTTTCTGTAGTGATACTCATGTGCAGTGAATCAAAGGTCTGCCTTGCCCAGCAAATTATCCCCCCAACTCTCCTTCCCCCATTTGGGCCAAAGCAGATGCCTGATAGTTTATTTTATGCTAGTCAGGTAATGGAAGCATAAATTGATGTTAATTTCAAATTTTATAGTTAATATCCTGAGTGTCCCACTACCGGCAGAAAAAATGAAAGGCTTTTATGATATCACATGTAACGCTCGCCACAATGATGTCTTTTGAAAGTTTCCACTGATTCATATGTTCCACTCTCCATTTCTATGACAAGAAGAGGATAATATTTTATGCTAAACTAGAATGAGTTCATAAGTAACAGAAAATCACTTTTATATAAAGCTATGAGCAAGAACATTCAAAATATAACCTTATTATTTACATACATGGTTTAGAAACCACTGTTTTTCCCTCCTGCTGTATCTCTACTAAAACTCTAGCCACCAACTGAGAACTTTTTTTTCTAGTTCACTATATAGATCATCTTATGGTAGCTTAATTCCATCTTCTTTCAAGCCTCTTTGACATAGAGCAGCTCATTTTCCCCTAATTAGGAAAAGGTTCACTTGCTAGAAGAGTGATTGTCTGCTCAGCTTTAGTCAGGACCTAGGCATGCAGTCTTTCAGAGGCACTTTAAGACCTCAAGCCTTATTCCTCATCTCCTATGTGACCATAAGCGCAGGTGTAACTACCAAAGCTTGTGACAACCCTCCTACATAGGACATTTGTGCCTGATGAAGGGGCTGTCATTAAGCCCAAGTCACATGCAGAAAGCCAACTGCATGACAAATGAAACATGTCTATTCATCAGAACATCAAAAGATACAGAAGTGCTTACACATTGGACTATTTTGCTTTTAGAGTGGACATATTTTCAGTCAAATGATAAGTGAAAAGGCCTGATGAAAGAACGAACCACAAGAATAAATCATCTAGTCTCATTCACTTCCCTATTTGGAAAAGTTTCAGTGAAAATAAAAAAAAAAAAAAAAAAGGAAGAAAAAAAGGAGGACGCAGGCAAAGAATGGTCTACGGGTTGACAGATCTGATTTGGTCTTCAGGCCACAGGTGGTCATTATCTAGTCTAGAAGCACCTGCACCTGAAATCTTTTAAGTTACTGGTCACACAAAAACGCACTTTGTGACTGATCTGTAAAAATCCACAACTGGTAAACAGGCAGATATTAATTATCTTGCTGTCTACAGCTATCATCTGCCAAAGCCCATGTGTGTGCATATATATACACAGGTACATCTTACACATGGCAGATGCAGTCCTCACTGTTTGGTTTACCTTTGCTAGAGTTAACTGAACAAAGTCAAAGAGAATCAGCAAGAAAAATTATCCCCATTAGAACGTGAACTCAATTCTTCCAAGACTGATAACACTTTATTTTCAAACAAGAATATAAGTCTCTTCTCATAAGCTTGAACACTCAGTATGCCATTAAATTCCAGGCAGCAAAAGGGCAACTTTGTGAAGGAAATTATACCAGTGGCTAAAATAATCAAGGTATACACGAAAGCGGTGAAACAGAGAAGAGTAAGACAGAAAAGGTATTACTACAATTCTGTTATTTAGACCAACTGATCTTCTAAGAGCACCTTTTATGCTTTCATTTTCTTTGATCTGCCAACACCAGCTTTTTGTTTGTTCTTCCAGTTTAATGTGTTCTGCGCTAGTTGAAGAGCTTTTAGTTATGACCCTCATTTGTGAAAGTAACCCTTGAAAGCATGTCTCCCAGACTATCATCATCATTTTGATTCCATGCTAACAAGGCTTCTTTTATGCAAAAAAAAAGCTAAAATCCCCAAATTCACATGCATCATGTATTTATCTCAAAGCTCATGTAGTTGAATAGCATGACAGGCCCTTGTGGAGCAAAAACTGAAAAAAAAAAAAGTCATCTATGTGAACTGCAGTACACTAATTATTCTACATCTAAAAGTAGAAGTGACGTCTCAAAAATTACTTAATTTACCATAATTTAGATAGTTTTTATTTAAATATAGCAGTGTTCTTTTTTGGGATCTGGATTTCTGCATTTTAGGCCTACATGTAACAACAGGCTTTTGAACTGTGCAAGCACCATAAATAGATGGGTTACTCTGAAAGACAGAGGAAAAAGGCATTCTGTAAAAACAAACTACTGGATTAACTAGTTTCCTAACATTTTAGATATGTAAAAACAAGAATACCGATTTTCACAAATGTCAGCACTACATCCTTGAAATAACAGCCTTTGTAATTTCTTACTGGCATCAAATCTGTACTGTCCGAAAAAAAGAACAAAAATCCCATGGAAATTATTTCCTCCCCCATCTGATTCAGGATGAGCTGAGAATGAGGGAGAACTCTTTCCATACTTTACCAAATAACCCTACCAAATCACCAGAGAGAAAAAACAAAATAATCAAACATAAACAGAACTGGCAGGCGTACATACAAACAAAAGTAGTAACAGCCATCTGAAAGATCATGATAGGCAGAAAATACAAGAAGTAATAATAAAGTTTACATGATTAATTTTACTAGCATAATGTTGTAATAGTGGCTGCTACCCTTTTTCTGACATTTGTATCCAAATTTTGTCATTTCGTGTTTCCCTTTCCAGGGGATACCATGAACTCACCTATTCAAATATTTAAAACTTTTTTTTTAATACTATACTCCCACTGATCAAACTTCCAAGAATGCATCTGAAGTCTCTGAATTTTAGAGACTTTGATTACAGTATAATCTACGGCATTTCCTTCATATTTGAATATAAGGCAACTAATTCAATCAAAACTACCTATTCACAGTATTGTGCAACATACTGAAAATGCAATATCCCTTCTAGTAACCAGCTTTCTGCAGTGAACAATGAGCATGCATAAGAACAGTAATCTAAAGAGACTGCCAGATAATGGGCTCCCTGCGGGTTTTTGTCTCCTTCAAGTCACAGGGTATTTCTATACAGGCAAAAAACACTGTTGAACACAGAAAACAAATACAAGTTACCCCTAGACAGTGGAGCAATCCTCAAAGTGTCATTTTAAATAACATAGATTAGAAGAGCTGTGCATTCAGGATAAACTATGCTTGGGCCTCTACCCCCTGAATTTGGGATATTTTGGTCTACTTAATTGGACATAAGAATACATAAAAAATAAAACAAAAAAACAACAAACAAACAATACAAAAAAAAACCCCCAAACAACCACCCAAACACCAAAAAACAAAAAACCAGCAAACTTCTTTACTAGTGAGAGCATGCACATTTCAGTATTATGTTTAGGAAAGCAATGCATTCTTCCCTTTTCATCCAAGTGATTAAGCAGAAAACGAATCTCTCTATCCAAGATCAAATATTGCCTCTTTAAGCAACTCCTGAGGCCCTTAAATTTTTTCCTCTGTGTTGGAAGAAAACATCTCTACATCTAGCAGATATTTCCTTTGACATTTCTTCACTGCTTGAGAGGCAAGTGACATGCCTTGGCTCAATAACATCATAGCATTTGGGGACACAAAGATAGTCCAGTTAAAAATAAAAGCTGGTATCAAGGACAAAGCTCTAAAATGAAAGCCTAATTCTTCTTATTGAATTTTCCCCAAGTCCCTCGTTTTCTTCAGAAGAGACTCCACTGCTTGGCAAACAGTCATCACAGGTTTTGTGCCCCCACCCACCCCAATCTCATTGTAATTGTAAAAATTTAAAAACAAACAAAGCTCATACCCCAACAAAAGCTGAGCACCCTCAGCAAGTTTAAGCTAAAATAAAAACAATCGTATTTTGTGATCCAGAAAGACCATTCTTCCACACACACAGAACACGCTGCCATCAAGAAGAAAGCTTAAACAAGTTTTATCAGGAGAGATACAGTTTGCATTTACCTACATATTTATACAGAATCCTTCAACAGTTCTGTTGTTTTCAAGTACCACAGAAATAGGCTACTAGAAATAAATAAAAAAGTTCTACAGAAAACCTTACAAAAAGAAATTGATGTGGGAAAGGTTACAAAGCATTTCTTAAGATGTTGTATCCTACATCCACCAAAGACTTTCACATGTTGCAAATTAAAGCTCATTTCTGTGCATACCACAACTTGTGGAGGTGCAAGATTAGTATAATTGTATTTTATAATTCACAAGTAGAGATGTGTTTAGGAAGAGGCAGAGACTTAAGGTTAAGCTCAAAAAAAATAACCAAAAATAGTTTCAACGATACAGTTTTGTAACGACACATTGTTACTCACCTCTCCAAATACTACAGGGCTTAATTCTTATGATCTTGCCTAGACACTGCCCCAAGCTACGATGTCCTGAGGCCAGAAACATCCTCTAGCAGCATCGCGCTCTGCTTCTCAGTACAAGACTGCCTCTCTCCCTCCAACAATCCTTATTCAATGCCTAATGAAAACTGAAGCCAAACTGGAAGCTAATAAAAGACATAAGCTTCCCAAATCAATCCCTTGGTGATAAACACAGTGACTAGCATGCATTTATTTCTATATTCAATCGTAGAACAGATATGTGTTTAAAATTTATTTACAAAGGATATAAAGTCTTAATGTGCTTAGTAATTTCACACTGCATTGTTTTGCATGAAGACTCTTCAAAGTTATTAAGAATAGCGTCTTCATGAAAGACAACAAAGGCTTACTAAAATTGTGGTTGAGGAATATGTGCCCAGTATTATTTCTAACCCTGGATGTGAAATCCAAATGCAATAACCTGGAAATAGCTTACCATGAAACAGTTTTGCACCTTTCTTTAGTCTTTCAGAACACTAACGCTCATTCTCCCTTTAATATATAACAACTTTCTACTTTCCAGGTTTCGGTTGTCCAGGAAAGGGGCAAAACTCCTTATAAAAATATAACAACTTTCTACTTTAATTTTTGAAGTTATTAAAATTATAAGAAAATTGGTTTGTAACCATACTTATGGTATTAAGTGAAAGCACTGAGAAATATAGCTGAGATGGTGGCCTTTACTCAGATTTGGTTTTCCTTTTTGTGAAAGGCAACTAAACATTCTAAACAAGAACAATCAGATCCACTGAGAACTTACTTGCAGCATTTCAGCATTGGCCATAGCTGGCAGCAATAATGGATTTCCAGAACGCATTTAGAGTACAAAAGTTATGAAAAACTTCATTAAAAAAGTTGTAACATATATAAACACTTACTGTTACTTCCTTGCTGTAGAATCTATGTTCACAATGAAAGCATAAAGTTAGAGATGAAAGTTATTGCCTGTTAAGAAGTCAAAACAACATGAATACGTTAATTTAATATAGAATAAACTTTGAAATGCAACAGCTAATAAGAATCTTTTCATACCATAAATAAGAAATATGCCCACAATAAAGTCTACGTTTCTCCAACCCCCATGAATTAAGAATCACAAATGTAGGACAAGTGGAAATTATGTCTTAATAGTGACACTGTCATAGAACGAGCTAAGAAATGCTGCCTTGGGACTACAGAAAACATTTCACAACATGCACAAATAAAAACCTAATGAAATGAAAAACAAGCTCTAACTCATTCTAGTACTCCAGCAGTAGACACGAATTGCAATAAGAGCACATTTGCAAATTACTGGAAAAGTAAAATTCCAGGATTAGGACCAGATACTAAAGATATGCAGAGGACACAACTCTGCTGACTTTCTGAATCATTGAAATGAAGATGATAGCTTATGCAGTTTATCCCTTACCAGACTTATCAAACAGATCTGAGAAAAGTGTAAATCTGATCACATTACCAATACCAGTTCTTTTATATCTACAGACAGTGACTAAATAGTGCTAAAATTAGGCTCTCTTATATTGTTATATTCCAATTTTGACATAAAAGGGAGCATTGCTACAGCAGAAGGAAACAGAAAACCAAAATGAAATGCATTTTGCATAATTTGCTTATTTTATAGGTAAACCTACTTGTATTTTCCCTTGTATAGAAACACCAATTTCTAGTAACTGAAATAGCAAACAACATGAATTGCATTATACATGGACAAAGTCAGGCCTTTAAGATCCATGAAAGTAGTGAAGCACACAGATAACTGTTTTAATACACAGTGTTTCTGAGTTGTTAATGTGACTCCTTACATGCTGCAGTAGCATGAAAAATTCATGTCTATGTGCCCTCAGCTATTGAGATCCTAAAATTATAAAAGCAATGTAAAGATACATACTGTCACTCTAGACTAAAATGATCTTACCAAGTAAATATGCGCTTACACCCAATAAAACACCTTCGTTTCAAGTTTTGTTCCATTTCCCTCTCCACATGCAAGTTTCTAAGGTCATTTAAATGGAATTATATTTCATTGTAAACTCTACCAGTGTGTTACATACTTCACATAACATAAAAGACGAGATTTAATACAAAAGGCAAGGCATAATTATCCTGCAACAGAAACACCTTATTTTCAGTTGTATCAAAACCAATTTAGATAGAAGTCAGGATTTCGTTTTACCTCATCTCCCGATCAAAATGGGGAAAAATGTAAATTACACCAAGAGAAGTTTGGATAAAAGGCTGCAGCCAAGTTTAGACCAGCAGAACTTTGGACTCCTATTCTTCCCGTCACACAAAGCAAGAACAGTATTAAATGAAGTGCATGTTTTTAAGATGCTTAGTCTTAACGTCAAAGGCAGAAATCTCATTTTATATGTAGCCAAGTGAAGAAAACATCCAGCAACCAGAGGAACAAAACTAAACTTAGCTACAATAAAAACTAGCAGACATGAAGCTCTGTACATAGCTTATGGACTCACAGTAAATGTAAGTTTTTACATTGCGCATGCATGATTAAACAATACACCTGATGTTAAAAAAAAAATCTAGATCACCCCTATAAACTCTTTTCTAAGATGCTGTGTTTAAGATTGGTGAATCAGAAGGCTGGCTGTATTTTTTATTTTTTACCTTGCAGTAATTGCTAGTGCTTCACAATGTTGACTGTAAATATGACATTTTTTCCTTTCCCCTTTTAGAACAAAATTGAATAACAAACTCAAAGTTTGTTGCTATGCCAAGGATATCAAAATCTGTTGAAGTAGAAATACTCTATTTACTTCATTGTTTGAATTATTTTCCACACATTTCATAGATCTTTCTGTTTAAAGATAAAAGGTAGTTATCAGCACATTTTGTTCTTTATGTTTTCTTTTCTTTTTTTGCCTTTTATTAAACAAGAAGGTATGGGCGGATGTTTATAATTCTGGCTCAGATAAAAGGCAAGGTAAAAGCATAACCAAAAAATTGTATACACAATTAAGATGTGGGCAAGATTTAAAACAAAGCCAGATACTGAACTCCACAGCTGGAATTTGTGCTTTTTATACCAAATCATAATCTCCACTGTAGATATCTTACAGTGCAATAAAACTGTGTAATTAATCTCTTTAATTTGCAACCATAAAACCAACACCACCAAAAAACTGAAGTCCACATGCAGTTGTGTGTTTTTTCCAAGAACTGAAAATATGAATTATCCTCAATTACAGCAAACCAAGCCACATAAAATTAGAGGCTGAGCCATAAAAATTTACTTCCAGTTTTACAATTCATATCCTCCAAAATACTTGCTTTTCACAACTAATTATGATGGAAACTGTGCAACAGAAAACTGTGATTATTGAAAGCCTGTTTGCTTTAAAGAAGATGTTGGAGATGAGGTACTCCAAAGCAACAAATTATCAACAGATCTAATTTGTAATGAGCTACATTTATTCTTTTTGTCTCTGTATATCACAAATTGCTCATATATACCTCAATGGGAAATGCAAAGCGCAACTTAAGACTTGAAACTTGCTAGTAGAGACGCAGCAACGAGCTATTTTACTGGCAAGCCACATACAGCCAATAGCAGAACCCCAAAAGAGATACACACATTCAGTGAGAGTGTAACAATGTTTATTTTAATTAAATGGCCAGACTATTTCTGTGGAAGAAACCAATATAATGACAAAACTTAAACTGAAAGACTGAAGCTGTCCGTGAGATTTGGGCAGCCTGAATAGGAACACTGGCTCAAACCCCATTCTGCCTCTTGCCCAAAAGGGAAAGCAGGATTTCCAGAGACAACAGATCTGGCTACTCTTCCAGAGGAACTTCAGCCTGACTATATCAAAACCATTTCTGGAATGGACATTTCATAAGCTAACTTGTCTACTTGGACTATGATTCAAAAAGTACTTTCATTTTATAGTAACATGCCTAGAATTAAATCACATGAACAGCGAGACTTTCCCCACCTAGGGCAGCTGTAAATCTCAGATTACAGCAAGGAGGTGTGGCAACTGAGGCACTGACTCCAGTTGCAAGGCAACGGAAATCATTTATTGAGCCAGCTTGTAACCTTTTACAGACCCCTGCCTGGCAGTTAGTAACTGTTAGTATCTCTTAGTTTCTTTTTAGTACCTTTTGCAACATCACATGTTTTTCTCAACCAAACACATTATTGTTCATGCGCCTTTGCTCGAACAACCTACTTGTTCTCGGCTGCATAAGCACATTTCTCTGTTACCACTTTCTGCTACATTATTACTTTCCATTTTCCCTTAAACACACATTCTTTAGTCCCCTCAGTCCACACTGGAGACTTTCATTAGCTCCTGGGAAAGTCCTGGGTACAACATTACATCTTTGTCTTCAGTAACTTCTTTGTTTCAATGTCTGCAGTTCTTGGAAATTATTTTGGTGTTCTAACTTCAACTCCTCTTGACTCCCATGGTTTGCAGCTATGAGGGTCAGGACATTCATGCTTTCATACAGGTCTGCCAGTGCAGCTTCTTGCGCAGCACTTCCCACAAGTGGGCTTCTCACCTGTCAAGCACATCTTCCACTTCAGCTCAAATGTAGCAGCGCTACACAGGGCACCTGCTTCAGCTTCATGACCTAAGTAGAGGGCTGCCACCAGAGATACTAGAGCACTGAAGAGTGTCTGTGAGTGACTGGTAACCATACAGGGCTGACAGGGCTTAAGACACCAAAGTACAAGGTGCTTGCTAGGTTGCTGCAAGGTATCTAAGGCATCAAACTATTTAACATATCCAGTCGTTAACTTGTGGATATAAAACATACTCACAAAATAATGCAGAATAAACATAAATACAATCATATCAAGTTAAAGCCGCTAATCAGTGGTTAATTAAAACACTTAAAAGTTTAAGAGATAATTGATACCTTTGAAAACTCTCATGACAACAGTATGAACACACTTAAGAACAAAGGCAGAAAAAAAAATTACTGCTTTAAGGAACAATTTAAAGAAGAATGAAACTTAAAAAGCAGTAATAAAAGCACACAAGAGTCAGCAAAAGAGTTTTATAGAAATCATCTTTTATATGGTGCATCATAAAGAGGTGAAACTTTTTTATTACACATAGGCAATTACATATTTATATGAGCAAAGGTATGTCCCTGCACAATAGGACACTGTAAGGAAAACTTCACTCTATTCCTGACTCAGTACAGGCCCCATTTATGCTTCAGTCATATTTCATATCTATTCATTTAATACAGTCCCTCAGTCAGTGTTAATTTATTCAGAAAAGCTAAACTATATGGGCAGTGAGAAGCTGAACTGACTAGGTAGAAATGCTTGTATAATTTTTAAAATACCCACACTGGTGAGGGGAAGCAACTAAATAGGAATGAAAAAAACCCACCCAATAGAATATGACAGACGCATGATTTTTAAAGCCAAACATTACCTAGAAAAAAAGGCTTGGAACCAAAGCACATCCTCAATACTGCAGAGAAATGAGATTACAAACTTCAGAGTTATATTTTAGCATAGAAATCTCAGTATACAGTTGCACCTGACCTAACAAATACTACATTTCAGGGGCAAGGCTTATATTGCTGCATACCCTTCATATCAGTAAGGCAGATGTATTATCATTATGCAATACAACCATACCACGCTGCACTGCACAGAATCATCAAGATGCAGGAACTCAGGCCCCCACTGGCTCAGACACCAACACTATGTTCCACTGAATGGTGTAAACATCCTTACCTTGTGTTGGGGTTTTATTTTTTAGAACCTGGTACAAATAACATCCTGAAGCCATCTGTACTACTAAACATACTGTAACTGCAGCAAGTTGTCCTCCCATTACTTTTTCCTCCCTCTCCCCTAAATTGTATCTGCTGTCTACCCATCTGATATTGAGAGTAAATGACCCACAGTTAGGACCAAGCCTATTGCCTTTTTTTTTTTTGTCGGATTTTTAAATTTCCACCAGTACTCCTTTCCAGAGGGGGAGAGTCCTCAAAGGACCGCAAGACTTCAAGGACTGTAAGTGACAAGAACCTGGCCAGTTCTAAACTAAGCAGCCATTAAAGTGCATTTGATGTGTTCACCACAGCTGGAAACCAGGTGCCCACCAAAGCCCATCACTCTCCTCCTCAGCTGGACAGGGGAGAGAAAATGTAAGGAGGCTCATAAGTACAGGGAGAGATGACTCATCAATTAACATCACAGGCAAAACAGACTCAACTTGGGGAAATCAGTTTAGTTTATTACCAATTAAATCGGAGTAGGATAATGAGAAATAGAACCAAATCTTAAAAACACC
>WYDI02015426.1:0-27725 GCA_009867235.2 Psittacus erithacus
AAAGTTAGAAACACAGTGCTGCACCAGCCACTAAGAAGGAGAAAAAATGACTGCTACTGCTGAACCCATGACACACACGAAAAGTCAGTTCAGTGAGAATTTATTAAACTGCAGCAAAATTTTAGTAAAAACAAATAAAATTGTCATTGCAAATGTCTGTGGCTTCATCAGTGATTTATAAGATAAAGCATCTGTAACGTTATTGAAAATGTTACTGATTTAGCACACATTACAAACACGTCTTATTTCTAGAAATCTCTTATATTCCTGAAGGCTTGGGTTTCTTTTTCTTGTCTGTTTCTACAGAAAACCTAATATGACACAAATATTGATTTCCCTATAGTAAGAAACTGCCAAATGCAACTAACGTCATTCTCCGTTTTGCTATACATAATATTGCAATATAGAGGTGATTGATTCATCACACTATAGACTTTATTTCTGACCTGCCAGGAAATTTCCAGGACCTTGACACACTTGTGAGGTGGGCTGATGCCAACCTTATGAAGTTTAATCATTCCAAGTGCAAGGTCCTACCTCTGGGTCGGAACAATCCCAGGCACAGCTACTGCTTGGGCAGAGAAGTGATTCAGAGCAGCCCTGCGGAGAAGGACTTGGAGGTGTTGGTTGATGAGAAAATGAACATGAGTCGGCAGTGTGTGCTCACAGCCCAGAAAGCCAACCATATACTGGGCTGCATCAAAAGGAGTGTGACCAAACAAACAGGCTGCTTTTTACATAGATTTATCTGACACGCATTGAGAGAGGTTTCTTTCTCCCACTCATACAGACAAAATACTTGAAGAAGATTACATCATTACATTACATTTAACATGCAGTCCAAAACTTTAATTTGACTTACATTATTACTTTACTTTACTTTGACTTACATTATTACTTTAATTTGACTTACATAATTGCTTGGAAAGCCAACTGCATCCTGGGCTTCATCAAAAGCAATGTGACCAGCAGATCAAAGGAGGTGATCCTGCCACTCTGCTCTGTTCTCGTGAGACCTCACTTGGTGTATTGTGTACAGTTCTGGTGTCCTCAACATAAAAAGAACATGGAACTGTTGGAACAAGTCCAGAGGAGGGCCACAAGGATGATCAGGGGACTGAAACACCTCCCGTATGAAGACAAGCTGAGAAAGCTGGGGCTGTTCAGGCTGGAGAAGAGAAGGCTGCATGGTGACCTCATAGCAGCCTTTCAGTATCTAAAGGGGGCTTATAAGGATGCTGTGGAGGGACTCTTCATTAGGGACTGTAGTGACAGGACAAGGGGTAATGGATTCAAACTTAAACAGGGGAAGTTCAGGTTAGATATAAGGGAGAAGTTTTTTACGGTGAGGGTGATGAGGCACTGGAATGGGTTGCCCAAGGAAGTTGTGACTTCTCCACCCCTGGCAGTGTTCAAGGCCAGGTTGGACATTGCCTCAGGTGGTATAGTTTAGTGTGAGGTGTCCCTGCCCATGGCAGGGGGGTTGGAACTAGGTGATCTTAAGGTCCCTTCCAACCCTAACTATTCTGTGATTCTATGATTTCAAATATTTCCTAGGAACGCAGTATAACTGAGGAAGGGGAAGATCCTGATGTCAACAGTTGTGGGATCTTTAGTTAGTGAAGGTTGGAGGGTGAGGAGTGCTGGGTTTTTTTCTGTTTTGTTTGGGGTTTTATGTCTTTTTAGGTTGGGCATTTGGAAAAAATTGCAACCGGTTTGCATCATACCAAAACACTTGGTAAAAATCTTTGAAGGTTTTTTTTTCAGTATCTTTCAAATGAAGATCAAAATGAAAATGACAAAAATAGCATTCTTCCAATTTCTCATTATACTAAATGGTTTCATGGGACTGCAATTAGTTCTGAAAGAGATTTATTTTAAATGACACTAACAAATTTGTACTTGTAACACATATATTTAGTATAACTCCTGATTTAATCTGTGAAGTGCTTTTCTTTCTTTTTGTCCTAGTCTTGCCCAACGTCTCTTGAGTTGATTGTGATTCCTCAGAGGATGACTCTGTGTCGTCTGATTTCCTGTGCTGCAGGCGCCAATGAAAGGAAAACTTTAGAGTCTGTCTGTTTTAGTGTTTGGTTTGTCGGAGTTTAAATGTAAGTAAATAGCTAAACAGTAGCATACTTTGTTATAATGCCTATTATAACATACAGTACAAGCTTTATATATTGACATTTATATTGTGTAGGCCTTCATAGTTGAATAGCATTATTCAACCAAAATAGCCATAGTTTAATAGCAATCTACCCTACACAGTGCAAAATGATTCTGGTCTATAATGCGCTTTAAGTTTAAACTTGAATCCATTAAACCATTTACTGAAAGAATATAAAAGAAAGTCTACAACAATAGAGCTAACCCTATGACCCCCCAAAAACCACAACATAATGGGTCTCTACAGCTTAGCAACTACTGAAATCTACGTCAAGGTACTTTTGAAGTGCTGATGTCTTGCTGTCACCATCCTATAAAGATACGATGTAGAAGCTCACGCAAATTCTTTTGATAATTTCATTTGTACATCAGTTTTCTGCTAAATAAAGGATGTTGTTTTACTAACATATGCATTATTTGTCTTCTGCTTTATAAGGCTGAAAGACAGTGTTGATCAGATTAGTGTTTTCCATAACGTGAGTGGATATTAAAATTGCTAGTCCCTTAACAAAATGGCTAGTGCCTTACCAATGCAATAACACATATAAATATACTGCTTATTGCTAATGTTTTGAACTGAAGTGTTTGATTTTGTGATGTTACTGTGACAGAAAGGTTTTTTTCTTTATACATATGAGTAAAGTTAAAGGCTGGTAGAATTAAATAGAAAAAAGAATAAAAATTAAATGACACATTTTTGCAGCAGAAATATTAAATGTAATATAATCTTCTAAAAACTGTAGGCCAATATCCTTTCCTACACATAGAGATAGATTATTAGACAAGGTAAAGCAGGACCATCCAGATTCTTTCCTCATTAATTTCAAAAGCTTTTTATAAAAAACATATACCAATGGTTGAACAAAAATCCTGTTTTCTCCAGACTTACTTTCATAAATTAGAACTGACTGAGAATTTTCTATCCATAGTGAATTCTTGAAAAGAATTCTATTTTCATGGGACTTTCTTCATGGCTTTCAAAGCAGATTGGATTTGCCAATTTGTTTATCTTAATTCAGTTTTGTTTCTTTATTAATATCTTTGGAGACAATTGCATAAAAGATTATTTATGGGAAGGACCCTGCAAGCATGTTTGAAAGTGATGTTACCATCTGTTTAATATTTTGGGTGCTGCTAAAATGAATTGGAATGTTTAGTTTTTACATCAGCCTTTGTGAATTACATTTATTGGCCATTTATGAGCAGTGAAACTTTTTGAGTGGCAACACTGAGATTATAATATTTGATATTTATGTTTAGAATCTTAATTTACTTTTTTTTTTTCTTGCTACCTTTAGTGATAGGACAAGAGCAGCCTACTCGTTGCCAGTAAAATCTGACTATATGATTGTATGGAAAATGAGTAAGGAATATTAATGAAATAAGTGTTATCCTGTTCTTTTTTGAAGATGGAGGGGAAAGCATCCTTCATCTGTAAAAAAATGGAAACGTGTGATACATGTCTACTCCTTGGCTTGGTTTACGAAATAGGATTTATTTTTCTAAAAGAAAAACTGAAGTATATAACATTTTTCTATCAGTAAGCTAGCAGCATTACAGAGAGAAATGGAGCAGGACCTACTCATGTATCTAGACTGAAAGAGCAGTTTAGCAGAGTACCTAATTCAATAACTGGGGGAAATGGTTTAAGCAGTGGTAAACCCCTTTCCCTGCTATGCTGTCTGAAAAGATGTTGCTGCCTCTGTGTGGTCTTATGCTTTGAAGAGAAAGATCAGAAGGTGAACTAGGGAATCCTGTATCTGATACTCTAATCCTCTTCTTCCCTCTGGCATTATTAGAGTGAAATGAAGAGAAAGGAGATCAGAAACTGTGTTATTGTAGGGGTTTTTTTAAGGCCTGAGGAACGGAGACAGTCACTTTCCTTTTTTACTAGTCATAATGTTTTATCTGCATGATTTAAGATACTTTTCTTCCGTTAGTACAAAAAAGCTTAATTATGTAAAAGAGCAATAAAGTGTGGTTCCATGAAAAACCTCTCAAAATTATCTCAGAAATGAGGTATACACTTTCTCTATTAAATTTCAAAGCTTTGATTGAACTTCATAGGCACATAAGTTACAAAAGCAAAAGAATAACCATGATATTGGTCATGATCTCAAAAATATTATTTAGAAATGCTATCTAACTTTTTTTTAAACAAATACCCTACTGAATGGAAAGTGCAGATTTGATAAGATATGGCTCTATTAAAAGCTTGTGGTTTTCTTCTAGTTCAACCCTAAGTAGATCTTATTTTCAGACAAAAAAAAAAAAAAAGATCTTTCCATGCCATTTCTAGATTGGAGATCATGAATGACTGAACTCCAAGGGGTGGAACATCACTGCTCAATAACTCTCTAAAATGGAAAAAGGCTTAGTGGAGGAGCATAAGCACAATGTACCTGTGAATCTCAGGGAATAACAGAGGGTGCAACTGAACACAGCTGCTGTTACAAATCTGACTTTATCTCAACACAAAAGGGAACAGAATATGCCCAGACCAGCACAAGAGGAGTGAACATGTGGCTTAGGCCAGCACAGGATGTGAAAACGAGACAACTAGAAATAAGAATATCATGTAGCATCAACTTTCTTCAGATAGGCAAACCTGATACTAAACATTATACCTTCCATATATGGAATATCTAAAAGAACCTGTTCAGAGAGTACTGAACTTGAACAGGGATTTTTTTCCTGTCATGTTTTCCATTTCCTCATTAAGCTTTAGCATTGCCTTCACTCAAATATGTCATAGTCAAGTCCTCAGTTGAGGATAATTGTGCGTAATTGTTACACTGAGGTAGTTTGTTCTTCATAGTCTTTTATAGAAACATCATAGAATCATAGAATGATTTAGGTTGGAAGGAACTTTAAAGAGCATCTAGTTCCAACCCTCTGCTATGGGCAAGGAACAAATTCCACTAGACTAGGCTGATCAAAGCCCCATCCAATCTGGTCCTGAATGCTTCCAGGGATGTTTCCTTTGACTACTTAGTGTTTCTTAATGAAAGCATACACTAGCTTTATTACCATGTGAGTAGGTGAATAGCAGGTTGTAATGTAATGATTCCTTTATTCAGTTAATCATTGTGTCTATTTCTTTATAGTCTAAAAATAATCATCCTCAAAGCAAGAAAATATTTTTTTATACAACAAAACAATCACCTAATTAGGTAGAAAATACTATTTATGAGCTTTAACTTCCCTTGCTTAAAGCCTTTTCACAGGTTTTAGAACATACTCTGGCTGATATTTGAAAGCACTGCTTGCTTTGTGATGCTAAGCAGTAATGGTATAGATTATCTTTCTTTTCTGTTTTTGAAGTGTATTAATACTGATAACTTGCATGAATTCCACCATATTTTGTATGTGATTTCTACTGTAGCTCTCACCTTCAGATGTTTTTCTGTGGACAAGCAATACTCAGGAAATTATGGATTCTTCACATTAAATAATGAGCTGTTTGAATTAATTCTGGTTTTAAGACTAAGTAGAAAATACTAACATTTGCCACAAATTAGTTCTGTTTGTTTGTTTGTTTGTTTGTTTGTTTTAAATAGATTATCTTAATCACTTTATATATCCAGTATATACAGACAAATTCCACTGCAAAATACTGGCTAAAAGTGCAATGCTAATTGCTAGCATGAGGCAATCAAAATATTTACTACCGCAGTAAAATCGCATTTTCATAATTTCTCATTTTAATGACTGTCTCTGTAAATAGTTAACCTTCTTAACATTTTATTACTTCAAGTTAATGAAAATGTATGAAAGAAAAACTTTTATATTCCTATCAGAAGCTGGATAGCCCCTTTCTTTGGCAAATATTTACCTGTCTTTCTATTTCAGAGTAGAGATTGGAAAGTAGCCATGGGACTTTCATTTTATAAATGAAATTTAGGGGAATTACCAACAACAACAGCACATCAAGACAAGCTGTGATCAATTTGCTTCTGAACTGACAAGTGGTTTCCCTGTAACATAAATGTAAATGCGCACTATTGATTTCTGCATGAAAAAAAATGACTGTGACTTACCAAAATGTGTTGTTCCACTTACGAACTTCCATCTCTTACCTGGAAAGTTTCAAACATTTTTTGGAATCTTGAAGTGAAGCAGTTTTTATTAAAATGTTTTGTTGCGCTTGGCAGTGTTCATGTTCCCCTTTTCTGATACTCTTTCAATGTTTGCTAATGTAGTGTTGAGGACTCATTACATTTACAAGCTGGTAATTAATCATGACCTTCAAAGGCAAAATTAATGTAGCTGACAGCTGTATTGCCTATAAAGATGGAGGTAAAGAAAGTCTGCCATCATCAGGAAGAAAGATAATCAAAGAACAGAAAAGCTCCTGAAAGAGCAGATTTAAGGATTCTTTTTTTTCTTAGTAAACTGAGTTCAAGAAAGAACTGTTGGTGGGGAAGAAAGGGTGGAAGGCTTGGAAAACATTCCTCTTAAGAGTTGAAGTCTGTGGGAATTAGCAACAAGAGTTGCTAATTGCCACAAGAAGAATTAGCAACAAGAGTCAAAAAGAAGAGTTGCAGAATCCTGAGCCAAAGAAACAGGACAAAAAGCTTTAAATGATACAGCCTCATGACCCTTTTTTGTATGATCTCAAGTAGCTAGAGTATCCATAAAGCTGAATTTTTGTTACTTTTAATAGCCTATTGAAAATGCTACTGTAGAGTGTTCATCGGCATACAAGTAACCTCACTTTCAAGATCACTTTAAATAATCAAAATACCTGCCCTAGAAAATGTGTGCTATTCCTGGCAGGGATTAATGTTTGTTTCTGTTTTCGTTTGGTGACTTTTAAAACTGTCTCAAAACTCAGATGTTGATTTAGTTTTGAGCCATTATTTATATGAAAGATTAACACTGCACTGAAAAGTTCTGCAAGCTCTTGTTTTTATAAAAGCCTTGGCTCAGCAGAAAACAAATTGGAATCTTAGCACTCTGAATTCTCTAGTCCTCATGAAAAATGTTCAAAATTTATTGACTGTGAATGTAAAAATGCTAAAGATTGAATTTAGGGAAAATACTAACTCCAAAATGAGTCCAGATGTAGGTAGCAGAAATGGTAATTTTATACAAAGACATGCACTTGCTACTCACATGCAGTTTCTCCAGTAATATTTCTGATAACCTGAACAAGCCTGGGTGATCTTGAAAGACCTGTATCCTATACGCTAAGGGTGTTGTAGTCCTTACCAGTACTGATGTTTTTACTGTAATATTTTTATTTCTTTGTGTAGATCATAGTTAAGTATGTGGACTGTATCTAAGTAGGAATGCTGAAGAAAAACATACAGAGGGAAAGCAAGAACAAATTCCATTGAGCTGGTCCAGTGTGCCCCATGGGTGGCAATGGACAAATTAAATTCTCAAATTGCAAATGTTATTTTGTCAAATATGACTTCCTATGTACATACAAGAAAGTCCATACCTTTTTCAAATACCACCATGAAAAAATACTATGAAAATCTTCAGATGTCTTCCAGCAAATACTATTGGATCTGGTTTGTAATTCAGTTGATTGATTACTGCTTTTCCCATAATTTTTGCTTGCTGGATAGCATTTAGCAAAATCTCAGCCTTCTGAGGTCTCCGTTGATCATCTGTTCTTAAACAGGTTCAAATTCAAAACATTTAATCAATCCAAAGGATGTCTAAGTTGTATTGTCTGACTTGACTTTGCTCTCATTTTCTTGTGATAACATGTCTGAACAAATTCTTTTGCAAGGAAAACCATCATGGTTGAAAATAACCTTCTTTTACATAAATTTCTTCTTTACTTTCACTCATGTATAGTCATTAGAACATTGTGCTCTTTATTTTCACTTTGTTGATTTGTGTCAGGGTTAACAACTGATAGAATCTTATCAAATACTATTTTTTTTTGATCATGCACAACATGAAAAACAGAATATAGAGCTAATTCAATTTTAGCTATGTTGGTTCTACACTAACTCTGGGAGAGGAAAGCTTAATCACAAAGCTCAGTATGTGTACTGAACATGCAGATGGAGAATTTTCAAGAAGAAATGTGCTCCTACTTCTGTAAATTGATGTTTTTCACAAGTGCTACATTTTGCAGTCGTTGACTCTGCACAGAACGAAGAGTACTATGAAATTTATGAAAGTATTACATATGAAGATAAAGTCTGTGATCCTCTGCACATCATGAATGGCAGTGCCTTAAAATGTCCCATGTATTTTGAGAATAATTTGTAGTTCAGATGAGCTAATACAACATATCTGTCAACAATCTTATTTACATCAATTGTAAAGCAGTGTCTGAAAAGGACATAGCATAATAAGCATATCGAGCTGCGTGTTTTGTATGTGAAATTGATTCAGTGATGATCAGTCAGAAAATCACATTTTCTACACCTAGAGTATTATACACTCCTAAATGATCTGCCTGTTTAGTGTTTCAAATGTTGATTATAACCTGTAAACTCTGACAATGCCTAGCTCTAGGGGTGTTGAATGGTCCTGTGCTTCCTTGGAGTGCCCCAGATCCCTGGAATCAGCTCTGTCTCTTGGTCTGAGACACAGGAATGTATAAATTTTTTGGATAAACAAATGTCTTCAACAAGTTGAGAGGCTGTTATGGAGTGAGTCTGATGGTGTGTTTCATGTATGTTTCAGTATGTTTCCTGTAGGATCATAAAAAGCAGTATTTGAAAATAGTATACTGGCTTTTACTCCTTTTGAAAAATTTAGAGCTCCTGAATTCTTTTTCCCCGATAACTATACATTATTGTCTAATGAATATTTTTCAACCATATGCGTAAAACTAGAATGAGGACATGAAAGATTTGGTCTTTTAACCGCCTGCTTTTGTTTATACAATATTCCAAAGTAATGTATTACTTCTGCTACTAATCATGTCATATTTTTGGGGGCATATGGGATTATGTAAAAATCTCCAAATTCAGCTCTGTATTTTAGTGTAGGCTGGAGTAAAAATCTGATGCATTTTTTTCTAATAGTTTGTTAATTAATAGTTCAAACATTGCATTTCTACATTTTGCTTTTATATTCTTTTTTATATGCTTTTATATTCTATGATTCTCAAAATTGTTAATGGCTGTTAAGGGGCCAAGGAATCAATATAAAAATTTAAATATTAAAAAGTCACTGAACAGAAAAAAATGCACTTAATGTAATCTATAGAGAAACTTTACCTTTGTGAGTACTACTAATTGTCTCATGCAACATTAATATGCCTAGTTGCAAAGGTAAAAGAAACTTTGATTTCAGTATATACTGTAGTGCAAATTGCACTAGAATGTACCCCACAAAGTGAAAAAAATGAAATTGTATTAAAATAGTAGGCATTAAATGTTTTAAGAAATAAAAATCCTACAGAGGGATGTTTGGAGGAAAGTTTTTGGAGCATTTGAAGTTCTAGGGAGGACTGAACTTGAAGAGAGTTTAGTCTCAATTCTAAAAATATGTTTTACCATGGTAACATGAATTATACAAAGTGCTGCAACATCTAAATATGTTATAAATTAGATTTGCTTTCAGGAATACTCTCATCTTAGTTTGTATTTCAGAGTTGTTGCTACTTCATCTCTCATTTGCACTCTGCATCTCAGACGTGAAATCTCACAAATTAATTTGTGTTTAACTGTCATTTTTCACTGAAGAATAAAACTCATAGCATTCAAATTTTTCTGTATAATTTACTCTAAAGCTCTAATCTGAAATTCCTATTCACATCTGCCTTTGTAACAATAGGTCAATGAAGAGAGGTTTAAACTCTTCAGAAGTGTTTTCTTTTACAGTAAATGCATTATCTGTCACAGCCTGTGGTTGTTCAAAACCTATATTTTATCTCTACTCTGCACCCATCTTCTAGAATTTGTAAGGATTTCATGAGTGTTTTCAGAATTTTTTCTTTTCTTGTCTAAACCATAATGATTAAATAAATGGAATATTTCAATACACACACCCCCCTTTCCAAGATGCTAAAATACTCATTTTTTCATTCAGGACAGGGCTAAGACCTTGAAACATTTGTTGAAATACAAATGTAAATATTTCCATTGCAGCATTCAATAATAACTAAGGATGCTTGCTCTTGGCTGTCACAGCATGTCGTTCATTAACTTTGCTGGCTGTGGTAATGTAAGAATAAGAGCCTGACAGAAGGACTGTGCATAGATACTGATTCTTTATTGTTTAAGATTATTCAATTTTGTATAATTTTACATAATAGAAGCTCTATAGACAGACAGGAGCAGCCTCACACTTGCAGGCCCTTGTCCTCATGGGGGTCTTCAGCCACCCCAGTATCTGTTGGAGGGACGGTGTGGCTTGGCACAAACAATCCAGGAGGTTCTTCATTTGTGCAGAAGAAAACTTTCTCTTGCAAGTAATAGATGAGCCAAAAAGGAAAAGTGCCATGCTTGACCTTGCATTCACCAACAGGGAGGGGGTAGTGGGGAATATGATGCTCCAGGGCAGCCTTGGCTGTAGCTATCATGAGACGGTCAAGTTCGAAATCCTCAGGCCAGTGAAAAGTGCACACAGCAAGCTCACTGCCCTGGACTTCAAGAAAGCAGACTTTGGCCTCTTCAGAAACCTGCTCAGTAAGGTTCTGTGGGATAAAGTCCTAGAGGGCAGGGGGGCCCAAGAATGCTGCCCGATATTCAAGGATCACCTGCTACAAGCTCAGGAGTGTTGCGTCCCGACAAAAAAGAAATGGGGCAAGAAAGCTAGAAGGCCTCCATGGATGGATAAGGAACTCCTGAGAAAACTTAGAAGGAAAAAAGAAGCTTAAAGAAGGTGGAAGCAAGGACAGGAGGCCTGGGAAGAATACAGGGATGTTGTCCAGGAAGCTAAGGATTAGGTCAGGAAAGCTAAAGCCCAGATAAAACTGAGTCTGACCAGGGATGTGAAGGATAACAGGAAGGGCTTCTATAGGTATGCAGCAAACAAAGGCAGACTAAAGATAATGTGGGCCCTCTCCAGAAGGAAAGAGGAGAACTGGCTACCCTGGATTTGGAGAAGGCTGAGGCTCTTAATGATTTCTTTGCCTCAGTCTTCACTTGAAAATGCTCTGACCACACTACCCAAGTCTTGGAAAGCAGATGCAGGGACTGTGAGAATGAAGACCTTAGGCCCACTGTAGGAGAGAATCAGGTTTGAGATCATCTTAAGAACCTGAATGTGCACACATCTATGGGACCTGATGAAATCCATCGGCGGGTCCTGAAGGTGTTGGCAAATGAAGTTGCTAAGCCACTGTCCATCATATTTGAAAAATCATGGCAGTCAGGTGAAGTTCCCAATGACTGGAAAAAGGGAAATATAACCCCCATTTTCAAAAAAACTACAGACCAGTCAGTCTCACCTCTGTGCCTGGCAAAATCTTGAAGCAGATTCTCCTGGAAGGTGTGCTAAGACGCATTAAAACAAAGAGATGGCTGGTGACAGCCAGCATGGCTTCACTAAGGGCAAATCATTTCTTACCAATTTGGTGACCTTCTATGATAGGGCTAAAGAACTGATGGGTAGGGGCAAAGCAACTGACGTAATCTATCTGGACTTATGCAAATTGTTCAGCCTTGCCCCACATGATATCCTTGTCTCTAGATTGGAAAAACATCAATTTGATGGATGGACCACACAGGGAATAAAGAACTGGCTGGATGGCTGCACACAAAGAGTTGTGGTCAACAACTTAATGTCCAGCTGGAGACAGGTAATGAGTGGTGTCCCTCAGGGATCCATGTTGGGATGGTCTCATTCAATACCTTTGTTGACGACACGGACAGTGGAATTGATGCACCCCAGCAAGTTTGCTGGCAACATTAAGTTATGTGGTCTGGTTGATACACTGGAAGTAAGGTATTTGATCCAGAGGGACCTTGACATGCTTGTGAGGTGGCCAAAGCCAACCTCATGAAGTTCAACCAAGCCAAGTGCAAGGTGCTGCACTTGGATCGGAGCAATCCCAGGCACAGCTACAGCTTGGGCAGAGAAGATTTTTAGAGCAGCCCTGCAGAGAAGGACTTGGGGGTGTTGGTCAATGGGAAAATGAACATGAGTTGGCAGAGTGCGCTCACAGCCGAGAAAGCCAACAGTATCCTGGGCTGCATCAAAAGAAGCATGATCAGCAGGTCGAAGGAGGTGATCCTGCCACTCTGCTCTGCTCTTGTGAGACCTCACTTGGAGTATTGTGTACAGTTCTGGTGTCCTCAACATAAAAAGGACATGGAACTGTTGGAACATGTCCAGAGGAGGGCCATGAGGATGATCAGGGGGCTGGAGCACCTCCCATATGAAGACAGGCTGATAAATTTGGAGCTGTTCAGGCTGGAGAAGAGAGGGCTGCGTGGCGACCTCATAGCTGCCTTTCAGTGTCTGAAAGGGTCCTATAAAGGTGCTGTGGAGGGACTCTTCATTAGGGACTGTAGTGATAGGACAAGCAGTAATGGGTTCAAAATAAAGCAAGGGAAGTTTTGGTTAGACATAAGGAAGAAGTTCTTTACCATGAGGGTGATGAGGCACTGGAATGTGTTGCCACTTCTTTAGTGGAAAATTCTCCATCCCTGGCAGCATTCAAGGAGAGACTGGACAGAACCTTGGGAGACATGGTCTGCATAAGGCTTCTCTGCCCATAGCAGGGTTCTGGAACTAGTGGTCATTTCCAATCCTAGTCATTCTATGACTTTATGATTCTATGGTGTTTCTCTTATTTCCTTGTGATGCAATATATTTGTAAAAAATCCCTTCTTGAACGTCTGGTGTTGGTGCCGTACCAAACCTAACCTGAACATGTATAACTCTGAGGCACTTGTACATGTCTTTAATCAAAGCTTGCTTTTTCTTTTTTTTTTTTTTTTTTTTTTTGTCTTCTTGTAATAATAATACTAAAAAAGGTCTGATGAACACAGGTGTCAAACTCTGCAAAAGGAAGTTTTAAGTCAGATGCTGCTTTTACTTGTACTGACTTTTCATAAAGTCTTTTAAAAAAGTAATTTAAAAGATCAGAATCAGGTCTGTAAGATCTAGTTGGAAATTTAGACTCTTCTGTTCACCTCAGTATACACATCATTAACTAGGGGATTATTGCTAAATGCTGATAATGAAATGAATATGGCTATGTGAATGCTGATCTGTATCCCAAATTAAAGAAAGTGCAATGTTTCTTTCAACCTGAATTTCCAAGGGTTTTTGTTTAGGCATCCTGCATTTGACCATTCCAAGGCGCTGAAGGTGCTCTGATAGAGAGCCTGACTGTCATCTGGGGAAACTGTGCCAGACCTGAGATGGGGAATGACAGAGATACCAGCATACAAGGTACAGGGGTGGTGAAGTGCTGATTTCTGACTAAGACTGTGCAGATAGCCACAAGCACACAATGCAAAGAGACAACAAGACAAACAGAGTTGCAATACTGTTGGTTTTGAAAGTGATAACAGAAAATTAGTTTATTTGGTTAGGAACTGGATTAGGACCTGATTAAGTCCTGGATATATGTTGAAGAACATGTACTTGAACTGAAATAGGATGTGCTGTTCACTTGCCACAGGTTGTTGAGGGAGTCAACCTGAAAAATGAAGTAAAACTGGAGGCATTTTTTTAGTGCAGAAAAGGTGCATGTGATAAATTAACTTCAGGTACAGCTCTAAAAAGGGATGACTTTAATTTTTTACAACTACTAAGACATAGCTTACATCTTAAATTTGTGGGGTTTGTACCTTAGTTGCAGCACTCAGAAGATGCATTAAAACTAAGAAAATATCATCTTCTGTGCCTGTTCTAATCATGTTCCAGTTCTGTATCAGGAGAGATTATTTCTCCTGTCACCTAATCCAGAGAAAAGAAAGAACGTATGCATACATTTGGAGAAATGGGACCATGCACATAAGGACAGACAAATCAGGGAAGATCAGTGCTACTGGCATTGTTAGGCATGAGCATCAAGGATGTTTATCCTTTCTAGGAAACTAGATGGGTCTGCAATGGTGAATTAGAGTGTAACTTTGAAGAGAACAACACGATATGCAAGCTGACCCCAAAGCTGCATTTGTTGTTCTGTGAACTAGGTTTTATTATTGTATCTGACTCTCTTTCAAGAGATACACAGACACTTTTGTTTCTATTCCTCAAAGTCTGAGTCATTTGTGAATTCATCAAAACCCCTGGATATTTGGCCTCAGGGAATTCTTCAGATGGTATTAAGCTAGCATGCTGGGAAAGAAGAAATGCTTTGTAACTCATGTAGTTGCCTCCTTTTGCAATGAAAAGAGAACTTTTGGCTTTCCATTCTTAGTTAACATCCAGAATATTTTGGTACACAAACTACTACCCCTTATATAAAAATGGATGATCTTTCTGCATATGCTGAGAGAAGAAACAAAATACCAGGTAAGCATAGGTTAACCTCAGCCACTTTTGGTTACATGTAGTTTTCAGTCTAGATGAAAGAAGAAAACTCAGCTAAAGTAAAAAGACATGCTGCAGTGGTAACTCCTATTAATATTTGCTTCTGCTTATAAAGAAATCAGGAAAAATGCAGCCTGTGAATAGAAAATGGTGCAGAAAGTACTAATGATACTTTCTTACAGAAAAGTGTGGGATTCCATTAGCTAAACTGTTCAAATTTAGCCTACAGATTCTGATTTAGCTTTTTGACTCTATACTTGCCCACCTGAGGTGATTTCCTTCTATTGCTTTGACTGCATAAAGTTGTCAGGGTGTACAGGCTTTTAAAAGCACAGATATTAAAAGAAACTTTCACCCTGAGTTTAAGCAGCTTTTATATTAATGACAAACAGCATTTGGTCAGCCTAATGGCTATTTCAAAGTTTATTTTATCACTTCTGTTTCTTGTCTATGTGCCCAACAGTTTAGGTGACTTTTATCAAATAACAGTACAGACTAGTTTTGCAGGATCAAGCAATGGATTAGTGTCATAATTTGATCTCCTTTACTGCAGCTGTAACATATATATATGTTCTGTCAACATAGTACTTGAAAGCAAATTGTAATGCGGCTCTGTGTGAATGTGAATACCAATAGCTAC
Organism: Psittacus erithacus; assembly: GCA_009867235.2. Lineage (NCBI taxonomy): Eukaryota > Metazoa > Chordata > Aves > Psittaciformes > Psittacidae > Psittacus > Psittacus erithacus. Next base: position 15,224 of record WYDI02015426.1, read on the forward strand.
ACATATGGTACTACACTACTTTACTGAATTGAATAGGGGGAAGAGAGAGTGTATATCAGACAAAAAAAGGAGTGTTAATTAATATTCTTTAACAGTCATTGCTACTTCTTTTGCATGTTGTTTGCAAATGGATTATAAAATTCACCACTAAGAGTTATTCACAAATATTCATTTACTTCTATGTGTGATTTCCTCTTTCATGTCTAGTACACAAGGAAATTCCTACAAGTATTCATAACAGAATGTGTTGACGGGTTGCGTAAGTCATATGATGTTACTTGTGCTTTCAGATGATTAATGTATGTAAATAGCAAGTACAAAAAGAATGGAAAATTTTCAATGTTAAAACTAAACGTTTAGCTTGGAATTAACAGGAGACTTTTTGCAAACACATATTGAAAAAGACAGACCAGAGATTTCAAGAGCATATACGCAATTTGGAGCATTTTCCCAAGAATGTCAATGGTCTATGTCCAGAATTTTGTGAGGCATTTTGAAAACATATTTGAATATTTGCGGGACAGAATATATAATATTTGCATTTGAAGCAAACTTTTGATTTTTCATAAAAAGAACCTCTCAAATTACTAATGCCACTATGGAATGTTTGCTGTTTAAGAAGGAAGTGTTTTAAGATGGTAATAGCAATGTGTGGTGTTAGCAGTACAATGTCATAAGAGTTGGCAGGCAATTGTAATGAAACAAAAGCTCAGCAAATACGTCTTTCCTTACCCTTGCTGACTCCCCAGTACTCTGCTAAAATAATTATCAGACAATCTCTTTAATAAATGCTGAAGATACCAGAACTGAGGCATTAAAATGTGCTTGCACTAAATATTAGGACTAAAGTGCTTTATTCTCAAATTCAATAGTGCAGTTCAGGAGATGTAGGTCTCCTCTACTGTGTCTCACCAAAAAAACATTTAGTAGGATTGACCATCTCTTTCTCTTGCCATTTTTTATTATTTTCATACATAAGAAATTAACACTGTCTGCACACCTATGCCTTATCCACTTCCCAGTGTGTAAATGTCATTAGACCTTTCATTTCAGGGAAGGTGATGACACGCAGCAGAGGATACTGCACAGCTTGATGTTCTTCTGCACTGGATTTCAGAACTGTATTACATAGCCAGTGCCAGGAAAAAAAGGGAAAGTGAAAAAACTTTAAATAACTTTCTTGCTGAGTGCTTAGAGCATTTGTCCAGAAAGTAAAAGATATGGATATTGACAAATGTGTACAAAGAAATGCAGCTCAGGTCTTCCCTATCCTAGATAAGGACACTAATGTATGGGCAACTAGGTAAAAGGAAAGGACGCAATTCACTTTTTCACTTTCTTTTCAATGTCTTAGAAGGAACTTAGTGTTAAAGGCAGCAAGAAACAAATTCAGATTCCATTTTAATATTTCTAAATGTCAAATGACATGAAACTTGCTTTGTTCTTGTAGCATTTTTTCTGGGTTTGTTTTTGTTGGTTTTATTCCATTTTTTCTGGTTTGTTTGGAGTTTTTGGGTTTTTTTTTTTTTTTGTTTGTTTTTTTTGTTTTTTGTTTGTTTTTTTGTTTTTTGTTTTTTCTTCCCCAGCTTAGATGCTGATTTAAAAAATTGCCTGCATAGCCCAATAGCCAATTTTAAATCTTTGGTTTTGTTCTTCAGGATAGTGGATTGTGCATTGGCTGTACTATGTAAAATTTTGTAAAAACTGTAGCTCAAGATAATTTCTCTTAAGGGGTTATTCTCACTTTATAAAAGCCCCATATATCTTCACATCATCCTCACATAACTGGACAGGTTTGAGTCTTTCTTTTCTTGTGTGCACCTGCCAGACTTTTTTTGTTCGCATGCTAGCATTAGCTTTAGAACTGCTATGCCTTCCTAATTTAACGTGTCAGATATCTATATTCTATGGACTTTTTTTCCCTTTTAATGAAAGGATTTGCGGCTACAATTTCTAGATCTATGCAGAAGCACAAAGTATGAGGGTATGCATACACTGTTTGTGGCTGAAACGGACACACACATTTAAATTATTTGTATTATTTCACAGTCAAAAGCACAGCTCTGTCTTGCAAATCAGTATTTCAGTAGAAAGATATCTATTTACACTGTCATGGTGGCACATGGAGAGCTTAATGCAGCAGAGGCTTTCTCTCTTGTGAGGGCCTCTGGCTCCAGAGCTGGCAGCAGCCACATCCATAAGATGCACAAGCTCAGACACATTTGCTGGCTGGGATGCTCCTTGTCCAAAGTCAGCACTGCCGCACAACCTTTTTCTGCTGCATGTGTATCAGCTTGATATTAGCCAAGACAAAGCAGAATATACAAGAGCTTTTGGAATGTGTCCTGGTTTCAGCAGTAGCAGTCGTTTTTCTCCTTAGCTGCTGGTGCAGTGCTGTGTTTTGACTTTCGGCCCGGGAACAGCCCTGATAACACTGACATTTTTAGCTGCTGCTTAGAATGTTTAGACTGACCAAGGACTTTCTGAGCCTCATGCTGTGCCAGGGAGGAGGTGAAGCCGGGAGGAAGCAGAGACAGGGCACCTGACCCAAACTAGCCAAAGAGGTATTCCGTACCACAGCATGTCATGTCCAGGATGTAAACTGAGGGCAGTTACCTGGAAGGGCGACAATACTGCTGGGGTGGGGCTGGGTACCGGTTGGTAGTGAGCCATTCTATTCTCTTCTCTTGTTATTTCCCTTGTCATTTTTATTATCGGTGGTAGCAGTAGTTATTTGTATTATACCTTAGTTGCCGAACTTCTCTTATCTTAACCTGTGGGAGTTGCATTCTTCTTTATTCTCCTTCCCATCCATCTGGGAGCTGAGGGAGGAAGGTGGGGGGAGTGAGTGAGAGACTGCGTGGGTTGGCTTAAACCACAACAAAATGTAGAAAGTGGGAATATTCATGGTTAGGTATGTGTGGCTTCAAGAAAAATTAGTACAGGATAAAAATATGAGGGATGACCAATGACTGAAAAATACTGTTTATAACCAGATATTTGTTTAGCCACTAACATTTCTGTCAACAGCTTTGACAAGTGGATTAAACAGATCAATAGACAAATTCAGTATTTATTTTGTAATTGTTTATTTTTGATTGTGTGCTTATATTTTGCCACTGAGACACCGAGAAATTCCCGTTGGACCTAAGAAGTATCAAAGGACTGTCACCTTACTTTGCAACCCTTACAAATTAAAAAGAAAATCAGAGAAACAGGTGGATTTTGTACAAGGTGAAAGGATTAGAGTTTCTTTCATTTTCGCAGAACCAAAAGAACTACAGCTGGCATAGACCTGAGAAGGTCATCATGTCCATCCTCTTGCTTCAAGATAGAGCTGTGTGCACCGATGTCATTCTTGGCAGATATATAACTATGCCGGGGACCCTTTTTCTTTCTTCTGTGTATAGAAATTGATTCAAACTTGATGTATGGTAATTATTTAGGCCCAGATTAGTCTGCTATGATTCTAGGAATTTTTCAGAGATGTCTAAAAAAAGATCCTGTTCGTATTATATTTCTATCTCCTGCGTGGGAAGAGAAATATCTGAGACAGTGGCTGAAATCTGAGTGGACTTGATCATCCTCTTCATAGTCCTGTGTTTATGTGAAGGGCTTTTAGGACCCGCAGGTTCTTCAGAGCTGACAAAATCTTGGATTTAGTTCTGCACCAGCAGCTAGCTGTAATCACAGCCTTCTTTGCTAGGCAGAAGGCATTCACCTGGTGTGAGGGACAATCCATATCAACTTGTCGGTCAACTTGTTGGTGACCACACCATCATTGCCTTCTCAAGGATATTTTGCTTGGCTTAAGAGAACTGCTTCTGCTTCATTTGGTTCCTGCTGATCAAGCTGCCATGTTTTCTGTTTATGCTAATGAATCAGATCTTAAGGGGTGCTTTCAAAAAATTTATAGTGTAAGTTAAAGAAAATTGTAGGAAAAATGTGGGTAGCTGTTAGTCATCTTACTCGCTAAATAGGAAAGAGCAAATACAAATTCTGCCTTTTTCAGGAAAAAATACATATTTAATAAGGGTTTCAAAAATAAGAAAACACAAGAAAGGTGATTTGATTGCAATACTGAGTTGGGTTGTACTCTGAAACAGTAAGGGAAAGGTGCAAGGAACATAGTTTGGTTTATAAGTAGCTAAAGTGTTGATTACTTTTATATTGTCTTCATGTCCTGCTCTATGGAGGTGTGAGGGGAGACATAATGCTGAGGACTCCTAACATAATTAAGAGCTTGATGCTCCCATACATAAAGAAATTACCTTATCTCTGTGTAAGACAGATTTAAAGACTTGTAAATTAATGTTCAGATTGTCAAAACAGTAAAACAAAATTTTGCTTCTATAGCCAAATTAAAAACATGATTCAGGTCTTTGTAATGCTGTATCCATTAAATTGCTTATCTTGGAGTAGTCACCCTCTCTGTCAGACTAAGTTTTAATACTGACAGCAAGGATTGTTTCATGTTTGTTGCTTAAATGTATTACCATTCTCCACATAGTAGCTTCTGATTTGGAACACTTCTGGCTTACAAAATTGGTAATTTTAATTTATGTTTTAGAAACTCATTTAGTTTCTTTCTTTCTTTGCTTGTTTTACTGGATAGTTTGTCTGGAGTTTTGTTTGAAGACTTCCCTAAATATTAAAGTCTGTGATATACCATGAATTGGCTGTTGACAGTGATTTCAAATCATTGTTAAGTCAGATTTTAATTCATTATTAAAACTTCCTTTCTTTTATGTTTGCAAGGTAAGAGTAATGAATTTGTGGCATGTGCATCTTTTTTGTTTGCCTCATATACTAAGTCTATTTTTTCAATGCCTGTATTTATTTAAAATAGATGCAGTAGATACTGCATATGTATTTGGTAAGTTACTGTATCTACATCTAGTTGCTGAAAGTTTTAGGTAATCTGATGTTAGTGCACGCTTTATAATCTTTCTTTTTACCACATAAGAAAGAGATAAGGAGGGTGATGGTAAATTTAGGAAAAGTTACTTAAGTAAAATTTGAGTTTAGATTCTGAGATTATTAGACAGGTCAACTACTTCAAAAGCATAATTTTTAAAATCTTTCGAAACACTTTTCAAATGGCTGTTGCAGTGCTTGGCAGGAAAAATTACATTTGTTTTTCCACTAATGCTTTTTTTCCTCTACAATGCAGTTATTTCTCTGATACAGTAGACAGATTTGGAGTACAGTATTGATATTTTTATATCATTAATAATAGTACTGTTGTTATGCAAAGGGCACTGTAGTTTACAGTTTCCATCTTCCTCCAGAAGGTTAATGCCAGTACTGTTTTATACACTGTAATTTAAAAGATAATGAAAATCTCTTCTCCGTATACACACACATGTACTGCAAAAACCCATATGCTGATTTGGTGCCTGTGCTGAAAAACAGACTTCTTCTGAGCTTGCAACAGCATCCCTACAGAAAGTGAGTCGTTCTACTTTATACGCTGAAGAAGCCCTGTACTGATGGACTTGAGGGTCCAGTGGTCTAATTCTTGGTCCACTGGAGCCCACTTTGGTGCTAACACAGTGGATATCCCTCAAGCCCCACCAAGCCCTTTCAGAGAAGCAGACACACATGAACACAAAGCAAAGTCTGTACTTGGATCTGCATAAATACAGAAGAGTGCATGCAGGTTGCTCACACTCAGCTGCCCATTTTTAGCTTTCTTTTGCTATATTCCCATTCTTGTTGCTCAGCCAAGTAGCTTGATGCCTTCCTTTTGCAAATCTTGTCTCCTTCCAATTAAACATCCCACACCTAAGTACTTTTTCTGCATTGGTCTTTGTTTTGCTGTGGCTGCACCCAGATTTGGTATTTCTGGTACCACTACCATTCTTTTATGATATTACTTTATGACATGACATGACATATCAGCCATGTAAGGAATTAATGGTACATATACATAGATGCTGTTGGCCTTGTGAGATTTACCTCTTCCAGTGCCCTCAGTGTTTATCACCAATTATCTAGTGAGCTTAACTGTGTCAGACATTACTGACTCAACCACCTGCGAAACCCTGTCATCTCTCACATTTCTAGCTGTGCCTTTTGCACAGATATAAAAGGCTGCTCTGACTTATCTGCTACATTTAGCAGTTTCTAGTGGCTAATACTTTCCTCAGTTAGATAATATTTTCATAACTTTACACTGATTTTACTGGTTTTCTTTTGTAGTAGGTAGGCATTGCAATGTTATAAGGCCAACATAAGAAGGACATGGACCTTCTGGAGAGGTCCAGAGGAAGCTGCATAGATGCTTCAAGAGCTGCAGCACCTCTGTTATGGAGACAAGCTGAGAGAACTGGGCTTATTCCTCCTGGAGAAAACAAGGGTCTGAGGAGACCTTAGAATAGCTCCCAGTGCCTAAAAAGGCTACAGGAAAGCGGGAGTGGGGCTTTTGACAAGGGCCTGTAGGGACGGGACAAGTGGGAATGGCTTTAACCAGACAGAGTAGAGATTGAGATGAGCTCTTAGGCAGAAGTTCTTCCTTGTGAGGGTGGTGAGGTGCTGGCACAGGTTGCCCAGAGAAGCTGTGACTGCCCCGTCCTTGTCCGTGTTCAAGGCCAGGCTGGATGCCTCTTGGAGCAGCCTGGTCTAGTGGAAGGTGCCCCTGCCCATGGCGGGGGACTTAGAACTAGATGATCTTTAAGCTTCCTTCTAACCCAAACTATTCTATCATTCCCTGATTCTACATACTATATATTTCATACAAACTTTGGCTCTGTTTTTATAATTTGACATTACTAAGCAAGGAATACTTAACATTATAGAAAACATATGCATCTACTCTTCTTCTAAAATTGGATTATCATCATGATCAGTGGACATTTTTTATGTTCTACCCAAGATTAAGTAAGCGTAAGTGTTGATAGTGATAGACTTTATTGGGAGTACCTCTTATATCTAGAAGCTCCTCAAAAATTGGTGCTAACATTTGTCTTTCAGCAGTATTGCTTAGAGACTGGAGTATTTGCACCATGCTAGAACTGTCAGCAGAAAATTGAGAAATGGATTATGGATCAAATTACTTGTGGGATTGTGCTTTTGCAGCAAAGAGAGTGAGTGAAGGTCTTGAATAAGCTAGCTCTAAGAAACATTCAGGGAAACAGTTTTTATTTTTAAACTCATGGAAAACTTTCAACAGAAAAAGGATCCCCAGGACCTCAGAAAACTGCTTTAAACAAAAAATATTCCTGAAAGACAACAAAACTGAGCAAGGAATATGCACATAGTATTTCTACTTTTGTTGTATTAGAACCTTCAATACCTTAAGTAATCTTGTAAATAAGCCTATTTTATCTACTTCTTGTGATTAACATGTAGCTCTTATCTGTACCTGAGTACTAAAATGGTAGAAGAAAAATAAGAAAGATGGTCTTCAGAAAGCATTATAAATTCACTGAACAGAATTAAGGAAAATTGGATTGAGAAAGTATTATATTTATAGTAGAATTTACATGGTTAATCTGGTAAGCAAAATTCTACTTGAAATAGTCCCTTACAGGTTCTCTTTAGCTCTCCAGTAGTCTCTGAATTCCTCCATTCTCTCTGCACGGCCCAATTTCTGTTAATATTACTTGCTGAAGCGCCATAACTATGTCAAAGTTTGTGAGACAGCTTGTACAGATAGAAGGACTTTTTTTTTTCTTTTTTTTTTTTTTTTTGAAAAAAGCTTTGGCAGAAATATTAAACAGTAGTTTATATTGGATACCTGATATTCAAAAAAATGGCTGGTTTCCTGATGGAGAAATGTGCCAGTTTCCAAACTTCTTGACCTTTACCTGGCTATATATTGACCATCAAATATTTTAAACTTCTGCTCCATTCCTAATCAGATAGTTGGCTGGATTATTTCCAGGTTTCCCCCACATGTAAGGCCTTTCAATAAAATCAAATGAGTCAATCTATGTGATTCATCCCAAATGTTAAGGCATTTGATGTTTTCCATTACTTCCTGCATAATTACTGGGGGTGATTATCTGCCTGTTATGGTTTATTTCTCATTAGAAATATTATTTTTCACCCACATAAAATTCTTTTTTAGACATGTAAGTAATATGACCTTTAAAGCAGTAATAACATAATGTTTGAAAAAACCCATGATTTCTATGCTTATCAAAAGAAGTCTTCTTCCTCCCATCCTAACACTTTGGCTCCCTGAACTCCCTCCAGCTCTATTTAGGCACTGTTTTGCAGAAAAAGCCAGTGCCTCAGATATTTTAGCTCAACTCTTGTTTTGGTGCCAGGCCTTTATATATGCGCTGGTACAAGGATCTTATCAGGCATGTTGGTCAATATATTGTTTGATCAGAGGGTGTATATAAAAAAATATAGTAGCCTTCATTCTCAATATCCTGACTATTACGTTTAGTCCTTGTAAAATCTTAATCAGTATTTTTCAATTTCTCTCTTCAAAACTTTCTACTTCATTTGACTCCTCCTGGATGCTAGTCAGTTTAGAAGGTCAAATTGAATGAATCCTGGTTTAATTACTTAATTAATTAACTCATGAAGAAATTGAACTAGCATTTTCTGAGTTTAAGTATTTCTGTTAAGAATTAATGATAAACTCTAGAGGTATTCCAGAACTGAAAATCAGAGTGCAAGTATAATGTTGGTTTTCTTGTCTGCATAGATTATATTTTTTAATGCTAGAGTAGTTTTCATCAGCAACCCTACTAAAACAATCACTCACTGCTCTTATAATTGTTAGAACTGCACGCTAAACTTTTCTGTAACTGTTCATGAGGTTCTTGTTCATTAAGTTGTAACTGTTCATGAACTGTTGAAACTTCTCAGGACTTTACTGTGTCTCAGTACTTTAGGATTCACAAGCAGCTCCTCACCTTACTCAGGCATTTGCTGTTGCTCATTGTGAAAATGTTTTGACATTTCTATCCTTACCCAAAGGCTCCCATAGAACAGGTTGCCTTGCATTGTGTTTTACTTCTCTTAAGTAGCAAAACAGTGTGAAATCAATAATTCATGTCTATGACCAGAATCCATGTCACCATCAAATAGTTGTACCAGCATGCTGAACTGGTGACAATTTTAAAAAATTGTTTTAATTACTTCTATTTATTGTGTTTGTTGTTGTAAATATTTTTCTCATAAAAACAATCCATCTCACAAAAAGAAGGTGTTATTTTTTGTGATTTATTATCACAGCATAAATATGCACATCCCTATTTTTAAATCTGAAAGGGAAATGTTGTCCTTCAGGAAAGGCAAACAAGCAAAATAAGGTAATGGTCTCACCAGTTGTTTCTTTTGCTATAAACTCAGTAGCATATATTCACTACTCTTATCCTCAGTTGCTTCTTATTTCCAAGTAGCATGAATCTGAAAATGGAAACCTGTTGCTATCAAAGTAGAATTGTCTCTCCATAACAAAATTGACAGCTTAAATTCTTTAAATAAAGAAAATAAGTTCCTGCTTGTTCGTTTAAAACCAGTGGCATCTTCTATTTTATCTCAATGTGCCCAGGAAGAAAACATACTGTGCTTTAAAAATTAATTATGATGTATCAGGACCCTTGAGAGCTACTTCTGTGCATGGTTTATAGCACCTAGTATGTTCATCTTCATGCTTATTTATTTGATTTATTATCTGAATTTGGAAACTATACCTGATATTCCTTGATAAATAAATTTGACCTAAATTCCAAGAAATTACTGAAATATTCCATTGTTACTGCTTTATAGATATGCAATCCAGCCACTTGGTAGGCTGGATTACCTGTAATATTTATGACTCTTGGGAACTGTTGTATCTATGTTTCCTGTAACTATGTGTTGGTGAAAGCAAAAAGTTAGGAAGCTACATAAAGAAATGCTTTTAGCTATGATATTGCACTGTGTATTATCACATAATGCTATGTAGAATGAGTCTATTTGAAATTAGGACAGTTCCAATGTTACAAGAGGAAATGTAGGTTTTGCAAGAAAGTCTAACATTGGTAAAATGTTGTTCTTTCATTGCATGAGAAGGAAAAAAAAAGGGACAATGTGAATATTCTAGACAACAAAATGGGACTGATTCAGCAGGAAAGTAATATTTTTTTAAGTATTTTTCTTTAAAGACTATTAATATATTACATTTTCTAATGCATTTTATAGACTATTAATTTATTTCACCCTTTAAAAACTGGTCTTTAAGATGTTCATGCAGGTTAAGCTATTATTAATTGCCCAGTACTATAGGATGATTTTTCTACTAGGGATTTTACTTAGCTGTTCATCAGGTTCAGTGAGTTCCATGAGAAAAAAAGACCACACATTTTTAACCGCATTAGGAATATATAAAATTATTTGCCACCATCTTCATGATTATCATAAGTGGCTAAGGTGGTAACTTTTCCTCCCTGCCCACATCATGGGGGGCTGGAACTCTATGATCTTTCCAACTGTAACCATTCTATGATTTTCTGTTCACATCACAGCATATACCAGATAAGCAGAACAGGGGGAATTTATCGCTGTCTGCCTTCTCTAATCCTTAAAAGTGCTCTCAACAGCTTTGACCTTTTCAGTGTTCACAAATATTATATGATGCTTTCTGCCACCCGCTTTCCTCCCCAACTACTTGGAGGCAGCTAACCTATAGGGAAGCCATAAAGCTGCTTAACCAATTAAAGTACAGAATATTGAAAAGGTTAAAGTAATACAAAACTCTGCAGTACACGGAATGTATCAGGCACTTCACAAATAATTCTAGCTGTAGATAAGAAGAGGGCAGAAAAAACAAAATAAAATTGTATTTGAGTCTGATGACAAAATAATCAGATTTCTTGTTAAACATTCTTTATTAGTTTGATGCAGGAGGAGCACCCTGTAGCTGCTGGGCATCCAAGACTGGAAACATTTTAGGCACGATCAGAACGTGCATTTGGAATGAAATCTTGTTCATATGAGTAAAATACCCATTGATTTAAATGGTTACAAGTTTTGTGGCCTGCAAGGAAATATTTTGTCAGTTAGATAATTTTAACTTGATAGACAAAAATCACAGAGTAAGAAATATCTCTTTCTGCAGTTAACAGGTACCCTATCAGAATTTCAGAACCATGCAAGATGTGTCATGTTCCAAAGAGAGGTAATTTCTGCTTCAGCAACAGAACATTTCAACTTTATCTGTAACTATACTTACCAGATGTCTGGAAATATTTCTTGCATAATCAGTCAAAGCAGAATTTTGCCTCTTAGGTTTACTTTTTCACCCAGAGAAGTTGTTTTACAGTTCTTAACTGATAAATTTTTCCTGTGGCATGGATCTTCCAACATAGGAGACGTCTGCTCTTTGTTACACTAGTATGAACCTTCAGTAGCTATATTTAGTGCTTTGAATCAGTTTTTCACCTTGAGAAAATGATCTAGTTTGTGGGTGGAAATGTAAATTCTTTTCCTCCTCTGATTTGTTCATCAGTTTGGCTTTCTGACGACTCTCTGTATCATGACATGTTAGGAGGTAGTTCTAGAAACTCAGCAAGGAGATGAATCTGATAGGAAGACAAATTCATCAGTTTGTTATCATACTTAACAATCCTGTATTCCAGACTAACACTGTTATTTTTAGTGTCATTTATCATTTTAGAATAATTAAGCACATGCTTAGTCTAGACATAATATTGATTTCCAACTCCCATTCAAATTAAGGAAGTATATTCTTCTATATTTAAAGATTTCAACAAAATATCTATTTCTTGAAAGATATGCCTGAATTTAGGTCTGTTTTTCTTACTCTGCTTGGGCAAAGGCTTAACAGAGAAAGTAGTTGCAATAGAAAGTGGAGTCTATTAAAGCAGATTAAGTTATCTGAGAGGTACTTGTCTGAGGAAGGTCTTCCTAGCTCCAGAGTTATCCTCAGGGGCCTGAAATTATCAAAGGCAAGTCTTACCAATAAAAGCAGGCTAGTAAAGACCAAGGCAAAGAAGTTCTTGAGTACCTTGTTCTTTTCATTTTAATAGGTTAGTTCCACAGAAAGCCACATAGTACTGAAAAGTCCATGGCCACTCTTTATTTAAATTTTAATTAGAAATCTGTTTTAGGATTATGATTCATGTCAGTATGTACATTGCAAAGTTCACTCAACTGCGCCACACCTGCGCCACATCTACACCATCTGGAAGTCACTTAACACATAGTCTGTTACCAGAGCTAAATTAAATATAACTATCTTCTTGATATTCCAAGTTTGGTGTTTCATTTTCGTAAATTACCCCTCAATCAAAAAAAAAGAGACTTCTGAAGTTTACTCTGTTAATTGCAAAGTTATGACTGTAGTTAAACTGCTGTAAATTTGTTAATTAATGAAGAGTGCTTCATTATATTCAAATACTTTTCAAAAACACTCTTCTTCTTCCCTGAAAAGTAGAATTGAGATATTTTAAACTGTCGTGGTTTAAGCTTAGTTGTAAATTAGAAAAGCATGTAGCCTGCTCGTTTTCCCCCCCACAACCTGTCCTTCCTCCCC
>WYDI02015429.1:0-11283 GCA_009867235.2 Psittacus erithacus
CGGTATTATCAGTACTGTTCCCAGACCGAAAGTCATAAACACAGCACTGCACCAGTCACTACGAAGGATAAAAATGATTGCTACTGCTGAACCCAGGACATTTACTCAGTGCCTTTTTACATACCCTCTAATATAACTAGTGTTTCCTGTCTGATGGCTCATTTCCAGATCCTACTGTAAGCCTTTGGTGTCTTCTGTCTCTGAATTACCTCATCCTCTGAGAACTGGGATAAAAGGGAAGGGAAATGCAACTGTGCACTTTAGTACATGATGTGATTTGGGTTGTGAACCCTGCTTTTACCCTTCTTATCACTGTTTACTTTCATGCACTTTTCTGATGTTTAGTAATAACCCACTACATAATTGCCTTGGCACTTGAGTAGTTTAAGAATGCTTGTTGCTTTTCTGCGTACTGCAAGGCATTTCCCATTGCTTGAGTAGCAGCTGTAAAACATCAGATGAGGCTGCAGATCAAGAGCTTGCTTGCCCCATGTTTCGTTTGGGAGTTATCCAGGATGGGTGGGTAGTATTGTCAACACCAGGGGGAGGAATTTGGGTGTCCCTGTTTTAGGTGAGCAAGAAGGAATTTGTGTGACACGCACTCTTTGGAATTGCTGCTTCTGCACCTTTCAACTTCTCAAGGTGCCCTGGCAGAAAAGTGTTTCCTTTTTTTTCAGTTGTGAAAGCTGGCCAACTTTATCCTTTTGTGATCCCCAAAATGCAGCTAGGTCTCTAGTGAGTAATTTAATTACAATTGCTTCAGCAGCTTGGCAGAAGGAGCATTTAGGATGAGAGCTGCAAGCAGTCACTGATATCTGTGCACACCTGGCTGCTGTCAGCACATAAACTATGGTCCAGCCGTACTACAGACTTCAATAGAGTGGAAGGAGAGAGACTTTTTACAGGTGACAGTGATTACAGCTTCTGTTATCAACCTTCTAGCAGTTCAAGCAGTTACTTAATTCTCTTCCTGACGCTGCTCAGCAGCTATGTGCCAACATGGAACAGAAGGCTTTTGCCGTAATTTTGTTCCATTTTTTTACATGGTACTTCTTGGTAGTCATGCAGTAATTATCACTTTTCATTTTGTAAGTAGCTGAGTGCGTGATACTGTGTCCTGGGTATTTTGCCCCATGAAAGCGCTGACCTCTGAAACTGTTCCTTCAGAAATGGCGCACCAGTGAGCTCTGGTAACACATAGATACTAGTTGAAAGCAGTAACAGAAATGTGGTACAGTAAAATAGGAGTCTCTGCTTGTTCTGTCATCTCAAGCTCTGTTTGCTGCTCCTGATCACATCTGAGCACATCTAATACTTACACTAAATGTAAGTTAATAAATTAAGTGTTCTAAATCGTCAAATGGTTTTGGTCAAAAGGATTTGGTTATTTTTAGATGTAGCCTTTCCCTTGTAACATCCTGCAAATGTGCATATTTGTTTTAAGAAGCAGTAAATGTAAAAACTCGGGAAAACACCGACATACTTTTCAACCATCAATTTTACTCTTTAAAGATTCTTTTACTTTATCAGCTTCTCTACAGAAGATAGTACAGTACTGAATTTAGAAGCTGATGACAAGCGTATGTAGTGTTGGATTTTTGTAGGCAGAAGTCATCCTGAGCTTAAGGACCATTATTTGAAGTGGATTCCCCACCCCCCAATAATGCTGTGCAACTTCTGTCCTCAGTAGTATTGCACAAATACTCTAGACGAATCTCACACCAGCTATGGTTTCATCAGCATGAGGCATTTTAGGTGCCACATGGTATGCAGATGGTACCTGTACTTCTGCAGAGAAGGGAAAAACCCTTGCAAAAGGCTGGTAATCTTTCAGCTGTTGATCTGCAACAGGATGCTCCAGTCACCAATCTGGTAAAATCACAGATGGCTTTGATGGTTGCCTCTGTTCCTCTATGAATCTGCCATAAGTAACACCGTGGATTATTAAAACTGATTCCCATATTGGGCCTAATGGTCTCCATAGAAGCTCTGGCTTGCAATAATCTTTAGTCCGTTTTTTGCCACAACTGGGTTTTGTGTGTTCTTCTGTCTTTGTAGATATCTGTGCTTTTGATCCATTGCTCTAAATCTGATGTGTGTCTGAGTGTAATGCTGTTAATGGGGTGTGATAAGGTTCACTTAGTGCTTTCCTAGACAGCATTGACTTGTCCGTTGTAGCACATGCTGTATTGCCTTCTTATTTCTGTAAGGCCCTCAAGGTGTGCATTATTTATTTCCCAGGCTACCTACATAGAAAACAGTTTGCAAAGAGGAGCCTGCATTAATGACTAAGAACAGATAGATGGAGGTTGAAGTTGGTCTTCACATTATATGGACTGGAGTTTGTTTACAGTAACACTTATGTATAAATACAAAATAATTCCTTTGATTCTAACTTGAGATTTACGCCAGTATTGGCAGATCAAAATCTGGCATGGAATTCTCTGTATACATACATATCAAGTATGCCTATTTGTTTTGTCTTTAAAATTTATATATATATACACATTTATACTTTAGGCTGAAAACTACCTTTAGGATTAGTCATTAGAGTGGACAAATATATGTCATAAAATATTTACAGGGTGCATGTAGCTGAGAGAATGCCAACATGCAGAAGGATGGAGGCAGTGCTAGAATTTTCATTTTGTTTTTTTTCTCTTGCTGGCTTTTGAGCCTTCAAGTCTGGAGCTACATGAGGGAAAAGGATAGGGTGGGTAAGGAGAGAAAGAGAAAGAGACATCTTGTATGTTTATCCTGGTTTTTGCAGTGGAAATTATTAACAGAAGAACAAAAGCAAGAGAAGTCAGGGGTTCTGAAGGAGATTTTCCCTGGACCTTAGCTGTATATAGGGACATATCTTTATTACACTGCAATCTTGTTACCCAGCAGCTGGTATAATAATGTCAGATGTGGAACACTGGGGAGTAGATGCAAGATCTTAATTCTAGTTAGCTTAACAATGATCCCTGAGGGGCAGATTGAAACTGGTGTCTTGGGTACCTGTGAAACAAGCTTTGCAAGGGGGAGGATTTTTTGGTGGATTTGATTATCTTTATGGAGGCGTTTCACTGTGTACTGACATTGGAGGCCTCCACGAACACTTGGGAGTGGAGTCTGAGACTTCAGTTGCCTTTTGCTGTCCTTGGAGATTTTGATCCACAAAGGAATTTCTCTGATTGTGGCAGGAAATAGGCTTTTCAATAAAAGAACCCAAGAATAATCAAATGACATGAGTGCTATTGGGGGGTGTTAACTGAAACCCCAGTTAGCTAATGGTTGTTCACAGAAGAAAAGCTTCCAAATCTGTGAATGTTACTTCATTTCAACTCTTAGGTGCATACAGAACTGGCTAAATTTTCTTGTATGGTAGATTAATCACTGAAAATTGGACACTTAGAGCAAGCAAAACTTTGCATATTTTAGTGAAAACCCTAGAATAATTCTGAAATGAATAAAAGAATCACAGAATGGTTAGGGTTGGAAAGGGCCTTAAGATCATCTAGTTCCAGCCACTCTGCCATGGGCAGGGACACTTGGCTTGCACTAGACCGGGTTGCTGAATGCCCTGTCCAACCTGGCCTTAAACACTGCCAGGGACAGAGCATTCACCATTTCCTTGGGCAACCTCTTCCAGTGCCTCACCACTCTCACAGTAAGGAATTTGGTTCTTATATCTAACCTAAGCTTTCCCTATTTAAGTTTAAACCCATTACCCCTTGTCCTATTGCTACAGTCCCTGATGAAGAGTCCCTCTCCAGCATCCTTGTAGGCCCCCTTCAGATACTGAGGTTTTCACACAGCCTTCTCTTCTCCAGGCTGAGCAGCTCCACTTTCACAGCCTGTCTTCATATGCAAAGTGCTCCAGCCCCTTATCATCCTCGTGGCTCTTCTCTGCACTTGCTCCAGCAGCTCCATGTCCTTCTTCTGTTGAGGACACGAGAACTGCACACAGTGCTCCAAGTGGGATCCCATGAGAGCAGAGTAGAGAGAGGATCACCTCCCTCAAGCTGCTGCTCATGCTCCTTTTGATGCAGCCCAGTATACAGTTGGGTTTCTGAGCTGTGAGCGCACACTGCTGGCTCATGTTCAGTTTCTCACAGACCAGCACCCTCAGGTCCTTCTATGCAGGGCTGCTCAAATGTGGGATGTCATAATTTTCAAAACAAATTTCAAGATTTGTTGGCTACATCAAAATGTTTAATTTAACTTTAACATCAACAGAAAGAGTTTAAGAACCTGAGAAAGAAGGCAATCTTAGTTTAAAGTGTGACTTAGTTAGTTCACCCTCCTGAGTCTAGAGGTTTATGATTTAGTCACTGTGCTGTGATTCCCTGAGGCTCTTCCTAGACTCCTGTGTAGTAGATGAGCAGGGTCATCTTGTGGCGGCCTTCCTGGCCTGTGAGCTGCCTTTCAGGATATTTCTAATAGAAGAAGGGTGCTAGAGAGGGTGATCTTGAGTGGGATTGGGAAAGAGTAGAAAATTAGTCCCTCTGTAAGAAAGCAGAGTTGTCTCATCTTTACATTGTGCTTTGGTTCAGAAGCCTCTAGCCTCAATCTGTGACTTGCTGTGCATGTCTCAGATAACACAACTGACCTCTAGACCAGTGTCTTGACTAGACTCTAGCTTTAATAATACACCTGCCAAACATAAGCAATGTCTTCTTCAAGAGAGACTGGCATGTTGATTTTGAGGAAAATGGGATTGGAGTTCTGTTCTTCCTCTTGTCTCTGAAACTTATTTGCAGTGTTTGGGTGCAGCAAAGCTGGTGTCGGGTTTGTTTGCTTCCCGTAACTGTCATATTTCTTTCTTTTTTCCTTTTTTTTTTTTTTTTCCTCAGATTGCACTAAATGACCTTCTGTCTGTTACATTTCTACCCTGTTGATCTCAGGCAAATGATGAAGATAGATAGCAATATCACAAGCCATCCATCATACAGTTTGTAGGTCCCTTAGAAGCATCTGTGTCCTTAATAGTTCATCTGTCACAGATATTCTCATAATTTAAGACCACGAAAAGCTGAAGAGAGAGCTAATATTGCAATTTCTTTTTACTAGTGGGAGACCTCAGTAGTCAGATGTCTTTTACTTGGAAATGCAGACTGTCATGAGAAGTGCCTGTGAACCAGAGTTTGAATTATGGATCAAAGCCAGCTGCACATTTTAGAAGGCTGCACTATTGCTGACATCAGCAAAGACTCATTTTTCTGCTTTGCTGTTGTAACACTGGGTTGGTTGTGTTACAAGTGCAGAATGAACTGAGCAGACCTAGCTCCTAAGCCCTTGCTCTTTGTGGATGAGCAAAAGTTCTCAGAAGCAGTGATTGTGGATCTGACTGCTGGCAAATGGTTGTAGGCACTACAGCTATGTGGTATGGGGCAAGAAAATCTGGTCAAGGGAACATGTGTGAGAGAGGGAGATACCCAATATCAGTCTTGAGATCAATGAGCATAACGTTTGACATCAGAAAACATGAAGTTATGAGGCATGATGTTGATGTCTTGTAGCAGGACTTTCAGCTGTGCAGGATGTTATATATGTTAAATAAGTTGCCATACATAGATGCATGAAGTACTTGTCTGAAGAATTGCTGTATTGCTGAGTTTCATACACTTGCATGGTGTGTTAGACCACATAGGACACCATGCTAATCCTACATGCTAAAATTTAGTGTTAGCCTAGATTTCTTTACATGATGCTGCAGCATGGAGAATATCCTGAGAATTTGTCTTGCTACAGTTACTTGAATTCTGAGAACTGTCTGTGCTTCCCATTGCTTAAACACAAATCGTGGGAGTTCAGTGTTTGTACTGGCTGTTAAAAAAAAAAATTAAAAAAACCCCAAAATGCAGCCTGTATTTTATTTTCCAGGGTTTTTTGATGGTGGTGGTAGTTTTTTTCTTTCTTGTTACCAGTGGTGAATTTATTCTGCATTTTTCCCAACTGGAAAAGGCTGGAGGCATAAATCCCTTAGCTCATCCTGATGAATTAGATACTTCTGATAGACACTTCGGACAAGAATTTTGTGCTTTGTTTCAGGGGTAGGATCCTAACAGAAATCCCCACTTGGCTGTAGAATTGCTACTGATGGCTTATGTACATGGAAGATTGATAGATCAAGGCACTTAAACATAATTTAGGCACACGAGAGAACGTACTTAGACCAAATATCATACTTGAGAGACCTGTAATAAACCCAGTTTGGGAGTTATTAAAAATGCATGGTCAGAATATCATAATGGTTCCTGGTTTACACAAATTTCATCCTGGAGACCAGGACAAAATAAGAATAAAGTTGGATGTATTTGCTTAAGTGGAGCTACGTATAGCACAATACTTAGGATGGAGCAGAAAGTGAAATCAACTACATCCTCCTATGTGGAAACTCCGGACACTTAAATGCTTTCTGCTGCAGAGATGAATTTTTAACTAAGTTCAGTCAATTGAGTAGAAACTAACTAGGTTTTCATGCTTTCACTGGTGCCAATAAATTCTTATTTATGACCAGTAAGATATGAACCAGCTGAGTAATTCAAGCTGTGCACTCTCAGATGCTCTGTAAGCATACCTCCATGTTTGGGATTAAAAAATTGGAAAGGGTGGAGTAGCTGCCTTTCTGAGTTTCTTCTTCTAAATGGAAAAGGGATTTTTAAATTTCATATTTTCTAGTACTGAAAAGGTGAAAAGAGAGGTCTTTAGTCCTGGCAAATTTAGTATTCAGAGATTTGTTTTCTTTGCCCACCTTGAGCACAGGAAATTCAGACTTGCAAGAAAAGGGTGCTTGCAGCTGCACTAGGCCTGCTGGCAAATAGCATTCAGTACAGATGGTTGTCTGCCCACACTCTTATTTATGAAGAGGCCCCCAGTGTTTATGTTAACAGTGATGAGTTCGAGAGATAAAAATAGAGAGTTGTTTGTTCATTTGTTCATTATAGATCTGCAGCGAACTTTTTTATAAAGCACAAATTTGATAGATTTGTTAACCTGTTAGAAGAACAGGCTGTCGAAAAGCCGAGCTGCAGATGTCTGAAATACTTATTCCTTGCTTCTTATACGTCTTCCCTTCACTCCACAAGATGGTGCTCTGTTCCCACAGACCCCAGGCATCCTTTACTTGGCTTTTCCCGGGCCCTTGAGCGGGTGTTTGGACTAGGAAAACATGTAATGAAGTTAGGAAGAATATCTCTTCAGTTGTGTTTTTCCCCTCTCCAAATTAATCTCAAAAAAAAGTTTTCCAGAATTACCTAAAAGGGTTTATACAGTCCTCTGCAGTTCATGTCTTCCTCAGTGTTTACTGAGTTCTGTGGCTTTGCCATTGCTTAAAAGGGCTTAGGACTCTACCTCAAGATGCTATAGTTTCAGAGCAGCTGTACTAAATAGCAAACACTAGAGCTGAGACTGTGTCTTGTTGTCTGTGGTCACTACTTGTTGATAGCCTGCTAAGTCATGAAGATATTTCATGTTGTAGGGGTCTGCCTAGTTCCACATTTATTTATTTAGGTCTTGCGCAAAATGGCTCAGGGCTTCAGCCCTGGAGTCTAAATTTACCTGGTTATGTCACTTAATCAGCAGTTCTGCTCTCCTCATTTTTCTACCACATGCTTTCCTGTTTCTGTGGAAGCTGTGGTTTTGGAAGCTCCTGTGTGTTTTATTTCTCCTGCTTTCAATTAGTTTTGGAGTAGAGAAATACTGATCTGGGAATATTGTCCTTTCAAGGAGGAAATGTTGGAAGCTGGCGTTTGAACAGGCTGAAGTCCACTCAGCTTCTGTCACAAGGTAGAAAGAGACTCTTTCGGAATAACAAGAAAGTCAAGCTAGCCAGGGTATCAGCCCTGGTATTAGTTGGGTTGCTAAAATGAGTTTGATGTTGGTGTGGAAAGTATTAGGTGTTTTTGAAGTAACGGATAAAGAATTTCCATTTGTTCTGCAGAACATTTCATTTCTTTACAGAAATAGGTGCCTGGAGTGACAGGCCTCTTTGCACATTGTTTGTCCTGGAGCCTCCATTTTAGCTTCCTGATTACCACACATACCTTAGTGTGTTGTAGATGCATGTTCAGTGTCTTCTCAGTGCCTTCACAGCTCTGCTGCTCATTTCCTCATACTTCTGTAAAGAACAGCCTGACCTCACTTGTCCTCCTGCTTTTGTTCTATGTGTTTTCCAAAAGCTTAAACTTGCGCTTTTCTGGTTTTCTGCTGACTGAGAGCATTTTCCTGATTTATAATTTCTAGTCTCAAATCCCTATAAGTGGTGTGGAAGTGATGAGTAGAGAAGAGGTACAAAATCCTTACATGCCTAAATGAGACAGAGACCAACATCCCTCCCCACCTTTTTACTCTTTATAACTGGTCCTGATTAATGTGGAACAACTCCAAGGCGAGTCAGTAGCAGTTTTCCATTTCAAATACCAAACCAGCTTTCAGCAGGACTTCTAATGCACATCTTATGATTTTCATAACTCTTACATTTCACTCGACTTGGAAACTTTAGGACCTAACTAAGTTGATGACATGATTGTATAAAGATTGTTTCTTACTTAGCTCAAGGCACATACAGCCATGAGCTGTACTTTCTGCCAACAGCCTTTAATCCCCATGAAATGTGGCATGTAAATGCCATGTCATGCATCTTCTCCAAGACAAGTGAAGCTTCTTATCTGGATACCTCTAGCAAGGTTTTGAAGTTTCTAGTAATTATTCCAATGCTTAAAGCTCTTCTCTGATTTCTCACCGAGTTTGATTCTCTGGTTCTCACAAGTTTTAATATCCCGGCACAGCTTCAGAAACACTTCTGAGTGTGACCATATACACCAGAGAGATTTCTAACCTCAGAGGATGGTCCTCATCAATTGATCTCAGGTTCTCATGAATTCTCAGTCAGTGTCCTGCTTCTGCTATTATGAAAATTTAGCAAAAAATAAAAACTATGCTGTACTGATTGGGTTTTGGTTTTTTTTGTTGTGGTTGTTTTGTTGTGTTTTTTTTTGGTTTAGTTTTTTTTGGGTTTTGTTTTCTGCAAGTCATCTCCAGAACCTTATCTGGGGGTGTCTTGGTGAAGTAGTTATGGCTTCAAGACATAGAGTGTTGAAAAGTGCAATCAAGACTATGGATAACACTGTGAGGGGGTTTTCTGGATACAGCGTGACATTTCATTTGCCTTCTTCAAAAATACATACGTGAGCAAATAGCTGAACTCCTCTGCGGTTCCAGTTAAGTGACTCATGTTTACAACATATAGGTTATACTGAGCTTTGAAGACTAGGCTGGATCATAGTGTGACAGGACCTTGCAGGCACTTTGTATGTGAAAGCAGGGACTTACACAGGTAGGCAAAGCTCTCGCCTTGCAGAGCGCAAAGCATGGTCTGTTCTGTAAGGGGACTTTCCATTTAACAGGAGTAGAATCAGCTAAATACAGATTTTGTCCCAGCTCACCCTGCCACTGGTGTAATGCAGATTTCTGACTTCTCTCTGACTCAGGATTTGCTAGTTTCTGTAGGAGAAAAGGTTCCTTGTCTTTTCCATGTGCTTCCTTCTGAAGTCAGCCCAGGGCCTGTGCAGAGCAGTAGCTGCGAGTCGACAGATCTTGCAGTTAAACAGCAGAAGGACGCATTAGAGCAGGAGTTGAATTCTCCAGAGATAGAGTTTTTTTAAACTATTAAGCACTGAGCAAAGTTTCCCTTGCTCTTTGTTTGCTTGCTTGTTTTGGTTTTTAGTTTTGGGATTTTGTGGTGTGTTTTCTTTTTTTTTTGGGTTTTTGGTTTTTGGTTTTTTTTAAGGGCTCTAGGTTCCCTTTGGCATTTTCTACTGGTAACTTCTACATCTTTTCAATCTGGGAACTGCTAACTACAGTAGGTAGTGAGACTGTTTCATGTCAAGGGGAGCTTCCCTTTCAAAATCAATTGGAAGGTCACAGGGACTAGCTACTCTGGAATAGTTGCACATCTTCCTCTGGTTGAAATCTGGCTTAGGCTCTGAGAAAATAACTCCTGTTACACTTTGATGACAAATAGGTTGCTTATGTTGGGGGGGTGTTTTGGGGAATTAGAAAGAGATCTTGAAAAGTTCTTAAGGTAAAGCTTCAACATCAGAACAATTTTCCTGCTTTTGGCTCTAATTAGAGCTTGTGGTCATAGCAGAGAGATCAAAAGCTGAATTAGATTTCTGTGTTGCCCTGGTAAGTAAATGCTATGCAGTGAATGCTGACAGCTGTGTTTTCTTTTTATTTGGACTCAAACAGGAACTTTTGACCAAAGTACTGTTCACCATCTCTAGCATTTACCCTTTGCAGGCTTTGAATTGGTTGTGTTTTGTTAATGTTAGTCCTCTCAAGAAAACAAAGGTTAAACTCAGATGTTCTCAGAAACCTGTAAAACTTGTAAATCTGATAAAAGTGTATCTTCATAACTGCAATGTATGGTGATTCATAGCAGAAATCAGTTGCTCACCAGCACAATACAAACTCCAGCAAGCACAGTGATCAGCTGCAGTTATCATAGAATCATAAAATAGTTAAGGTTGGAAAGGACCTTAAGATCATCTAGTTCCAACCCCCCTGCCAAGGGCAGGGACACCCCCCACTGAACCATGCCACCCAAGGCTCTGTCCAACCTGGCCTTGAACACTGCCAGGGAAGGAGCATTCACAACTTCCTTGGGCAACCCATTCCAGTGGCTCACTGCCCTAACAGTAAAGAATTTCTTCCTTGTATCCAATCTAAACCTCCCCTGTTTAAGTTTGAACCCATTGCCCCTTGTCCTGTCACTACAGTCCCTAATGAAGAGTCCATCCGCAGTCCATACTTATAAGCCCCCCTTAGATACCGGAAAGCTGCTATGAGGTCTCCATGCTGCCTTCTCTTCTCCAGGCTGAACAGCCCCAAGTTTCTCAGCCTGTCTTCATACAGGAGGTGCTTCAGTCCCCTGATCATCCTCGTGGCCCTCCTCTGGACTTGTTTCAAAGAGGGGCAGGATCACCTCCTTCGACCTGCTGGTCACGCTCCTTTTGATGCAGCCCAGGATACGGTTGGCATTTCTGGGCTGTGAGCGCACACTGCCGGCTCATGTTCATTTTCTCATTGACCAACACCCCCAAGTTCTTCTCCACAGGGCTGCTCTGAATCTCTTCTCTGCCCAACCTTGTAGCTGTGCCCAGGATTGCTCCAACCCAGGTGTAGGACCTTGCCCTTGTCAAGGTTAAACTTCATGAGGTTGGCATCAGCCCACCTCACAAGCATGTCAAGGTTCCTCTGGATGGCATTCCTTCCCTCCAGCATATCAACCAA
>WYDI02015430.1:0-27888 GCA_009867235.2 Psittacus erithacus
AAAAAAAAAAAAAAAAAAAAAAAAAAAAAAAAAAAAAAAAAAAAAAAAATAAAAAAAAAAAAAAAAAGAAAAAAAAAAAAGAAGGAGGAGGGGAGGAAAGGAAAGGGGAGGGAAGGGAAGGGAAGGGAAGGGAAGGGAAGGGAAGGGAAGGGAAGACTAAGAAAGAAATTCTAGAAATCTGAAAATGTAGTAAAGGGGCCTTCTGTGTAGCAATGGGTAACAAAGTTTTTTGCATTAAAATCCTGCCTCTAGATCATTACTTATGCAGGAATTAAAACTCAACACACTGTTTCAAGACTGACAATTCTGTGGTATGTTAATTTGGAGAATTTGTTTTTTTCCCTGAAAAAGGTACAGAACTACAAAGACTTCCATTTCTTATCTTAGTTAAAGTAAGTAATTTTATTCCCTCTCCTATGTTCCTCTCCCACCATGTCTCTGAAGAGTATGCAAGGTTATTAAAAAAAAAACAAAACCAAAACCAAACCAAACAGTTTTCCAGTTCTACCAATTTGATCAGTTTCTCAAAATAATAAAAATTTATATATATTAAAATAATATTAAGCGAGCTTATTATTAATGCACTTTACAGGAAATAAAAATGTATTGGTCTCTTATATTTGACAGAATACTCAAAGACAGTTTCTCCTTTCTGTCTAGTAACTGCAGATATCATAAGCTTTGTGTGTTCTTACTGTCATGGAAATGTGAGCTATGGCATGCCAGCATGTCAACACAGCCTGAATCTGGATTATTTTTGCTGAAAACAAGGGCAAGGGAGAAGGCCTCCTAAGAGGACCCTGAATGCTTTTAAGAAAGCAGACCTTTTTCAGCAGGGTTTACCTGGATTTCTGATGACTGCTTTCAGAAGAGCGAAAGCCTTTGATATCTAAGAACTGGTTGCTCTTTTTCCCTTTTTATTTTTTGCTGCTCCACAAGCAATGGAGATAGGTGAGCAGAACTAGTCACTCAGCTATGCTCTAGAAATGAGAGAGCTCTTCATACAGATACTCACATGACCCATGGCAATTCTGATATTTGTCTGCATGTTGGCAAATCAGTCATCTTTATCCCTTCCTTTGAGCAAAACTGCAGTCTTTGTACTATTGATATTGTTACTCTGAACAGAACAGGTGCACTTTTCTGGAATTAATGAAATATGGTAAACTGTCTCCTCTTTGAATCAGCCTTTCTGCGTTCCTCATCCATGACTAGGTTCCTTTAGCCACCCACCTATCCTTGCATTTGTCCTAATTAGTGAACAGTTCTGCAATAAGCTGGGTTTCTTTGATTGTTTTTGTAATTGTGAGGCTGCAGAGCATATGCATATGGTGGTGGAAACATGTGGATAGGGTTTCCAGTCTGAGAGTTGCCATTATTTCCTGTTTTTTTGAAGGCAATTATATACTCTAAATGAAGTCCACAGGGGAAATTGCATTTTAGCGAAAAGGAGTGGTAAAAACTTTCTAATAGCAGAAGAGCAAGAAGCATCTGTGTGAGTTAAAATGCCAGCACTGCCACCCAGAATTCATGCAAAGTTCTGGCAGTTAATTAATGAAATTAAGTTTTCCACATGTTTGCTTGAAAACTCAGCAGTGTTAAGCTCTCCTAGCTGTTAAAAACTAGATAACATTAATTCTGTTTCCCAATTTATAATCGCTAGGAAGAACAGCCATGGGGAAATTCTAAACCAGTATTTTCTTTTCCTATTGATTTTACTACTTAGATGATGTAGATGCAAACTAGTGGAAAAATCTTCAGAGGAGGGAAAGAAATTAGTAAAATGTTGAGAATAAATGTTCTCTGAACTTTTTTATTGACTAGTGTTGTTGACTCAAGTTTTTTTAAAATAACATTGCAATGACTATATTAATGTTATTTTAGGTAAAAGGATGGTTTGCACTCACCCTTTTAAAGAAGCATCAGATTTGAAGTGACATTTCATTTATAAAAATTATACATGTTCACTAGTGAT
Organism: Psittacus erithacus; assembly: GCA_009867235.2. NCBI lineage: Eukaryota > Metazoa > Chordata > Aves > Psittaciformes > Psittacidae > Psittacus > Psittacus erithacus. Next base: position 1,976 of record WYDI02015430.1, read on the forward strand.
ACACATTAATTTACAATAAACTGTGTTACTGGAGTGTAAGATCTCTGCTTCATATCTGAAGAAACCTGGAAAATGAAAATTCCATTTGAACTCAAACTAGTATGAATGTTTGCATCTTTAAATACAACAAACCCAGTAATAACTCAAAGCAAATCGAAATGCAGGTACTAGCCCGTAGTATGCATCCTGCAGACTTCTACTGGCTTTTGTGGCTTTCGTGGCTTTCTCCTAAAAGCTATGCCTTCTCTTTGAAATAGTGAATCAAAGTACGCTTTGTTCCGAGGGCATGCATCAGGTTTCTCTGACAATCGAGTATAAAACTCCCGGTTGATTGGCAGAGCAAAACTGTCTTGCAGGGATATCTAATGCCAGTGCAACATCTTCCATGTAGAGAGATGCCTTCTCCCAGGCTTGGGATTCTGTCCCCTCAAGAATCATTTGTTAAGCCTTTCAGCGCTATTTTGTGGTTTTCCTTTCAAAGAATATTTCAGCTTTAGAGGGAAAGAACTCAGGATTCATGGCAGGGAATTTAACCATGAGATGCAGTGCATTTTCAATGGCTTTGGTGCCATTTTACTGATAAAATCTTGTGCTTGAGGTGTTGTGCACATGGATGCATATCTGTGCTCACATATATCACTTGAGAAAATTTGGTCTGTAAGACTTTTCAGTTAGTTATGTGCAAGTTTTATTGCACTCATTTCAGAAATCTGATTTTCAAAGTGTTGGTCATGAGTAGTTAATAGCAGGTCAAGAAAACATAGTTATTATATCCTAGTTGAACAGGAGCTCTAAACCCTGAGAAACCTCCTCTGCTGGATGGTTTTCCCAGACACATTCCTTTATAACTGCACAGGAACATGGTTCCTGTGTGTTTCTCTTTCTATTACAGTATCACATCATCATATAGAAAAGCAAATGCTGGTACGTGCTATTGCTGGTACATACTGGGGCTAGCTTCTATAGCCTGTCTACATGGCACAGTGCAGTGCTGTGAAGATATACTAAAGGGAACTCTGGTACCAGACACAGTAGTGTTGTGTTGGCAACTTAATTAGCCCAGACAAAGAACATTACTAACATAGTTACACAGTTAGGGCTCCAAAAGCAATGTCTTTCAGCAGTATTTGTAAATGGTGATAATTAGGTAGCCTGTGACTCTCTAACGCTGCATGAGATGCTACATTAGGCTGTGTGAGCAATCGAGCAAATGTTTCGTATGAGACAAGCTGCTGCTTCTAAGTAATGAGTAAGCATGCATTTCTGTGACTTTTCTATTAGTGGAAAATGCTAAAAAAAGTTATAGTAATTTTTTTCCAGTCACAAAAGAAAGGACAAAATAATAAGCATAACAGAGAACAAACAAAACCAGGAGTACATGAAACAGAATTTTTTAAGACACTTAGAATTCCTTCTTCTCCTCTGCCTTCATAATTCACCATATTCAGGAGAATTTCTTTTGGAGTGAAAACCTTTAATAAGAGAGAAGCAACACATCTATCAGGATGCTTCAGAAGTTTTGCAAGTGTTTTGTCCTTCAGGAAGATCTCTGTCAAAGGTAATGAGACAAAGTGCTGAAGAAGAGGTGTACCTATGGAGAGGTCATCAAAGAACTATAGATAAAGCTTTGACTGTATGTTCCTAAGTTGCACATATGACATAATTGCTAGCATTTATCATACTTCTGATACTTTCATCTGATAACACTGCTGTGTAGGATTATATTAGAAGATTTTGTTTTCTTTAACCCACTAGTTTTGCTGTAGATAATGGTGTAATTTCTGACTCAGCATTTCTGTTGAGCTTCTCTATTTTATCACTGTATATTTGTATTGACATGTTATTTAGGAACAACTTTAAAGAGAAAAAACAAGTAGCTGTTTTTTTGATGGCATTGAAGTATGGAGAAAAGTTCCAATATTGTTTCACTTCATGGATATTTACTGCTCTTATGACTGCAATTCATCTATTGAAAATGAATTTGGAGAACAGGCCAGGTAAATTTGACACAGAATAGGTCTGCATGTCTGTAAAAGCTAGATGTCCTTCACCTAAAAACACATGGCTATTAAGAAACCATTGTCTGCTCCACTTATTGGAGAGGTGGCAGAGAAAAAATATGATAGGATCACATTCTTGTTACTGTTACTTTCCACACTTCGTTTGAGTTCTTCTTTATGCATTAAAAGAAAAGTGGTCTTCATTTCATGTGAATTATACCATCAGGACAAAAGAGCTGCCAGGGCAGTAGGACACAAAAAACTTTTTAGAAAATCTGAAAGGAACAGAAAACCTGTTTCATTCACCTATATGTATGTTGAGATGCCTGACTTAAGCTGTACAGAACTAAAATAACAGAGCTATCTCACTCGCTACTGGCTTGATTATAATAGTTAATGTCTTTTTGGTAAGGTTTTCACCTTTCTACTAAGTATTTCCTGTAAGTACATGTATAGATGCAGCCAAATGAGAACTGAGGTGTCCACACATACCTCAGGGCATGGTTATTTTGCTCCAGAAATTAGAATTATAGAATAGTTAGGGTTGGAAATGATCTTAAGGTCGCCTTAACCCTCCTGCCACGGGCAGAGAGCCTCACGCTGGATATGTTGCCCAAGGCTCTGTCTAACCTGGCCTGGAACACTGCCAGGGATGGAGAATCTTCTGTAACAGTGACTAACCATGACTGAGCCCTGAAAGAAATGAAAGGATCGTTTTCTGCTTCATGCTAACACATGACAGACCTTCAATGCTGTCATGGTTTAAGCCCAGCTGGTAACCTGCAACCATGCAGCTGCTCACTAGCTCCCCTCCTTGAGGGACTGAAATGTCCTTGATCACAGTAAGCATTACTGAGCAACAACCAAAACCTTGGTGTGTTATCAGCATAGTTTTCAGACTAAAGCCAAAACACAGCACTGCACCAGCTACTAAGAAGGAGAAAAAATAGCTGTTACAGCTGAACCCAGGATAAATGCTCATCTATATGGTTGGTTTCCCATCTGTTTATGCAGCCCCGCTAACTTGCTGTGGGCTTCTCAGAGAGAGATAGGTTCTAACTCTATGCATGGAGCTGAAGGAATATTTCAGACAATATTTATAATTGTCCAGGAGGAACATGGTTGTCATTATGATCAAATAGCCAACATTATTAATTAGAGAACCTTGAACAAACTTTGCTATTTAGCTGCTACTACAATGCTTAAGCCTGAATTAGCACTGTACATGAGTAGTCCCAGACATGTTCTTTTTTCCAGTGGGGTGAAGTCAAATCCCTACAGCGGACAAGCAAGAGAAGAAATATACTTGAATTCCAGCTGACATATCTGTACAGGTGCTCAGTGAGTCTGAAATAATGTTGAGCTTCTCTTTATATGTGCCTATAGACCCCTGAAGTTTCTCTCTTGAATTGTAACTGCATTTATGAAACACAAAATTGATTGACCTTTGCAGTTGTTGCAACGAAAGACAAGTCTTTGAAACAAAACCAACACTACCACTCCAATATACAGAGCACTGAAGAATTAATTCTCAGTAGAAATACTTTAGGAATGTGTTCAAAACCTTGAAAAACCTATATCACTGAGATTCTTTTTTCATATTTATCATCAATATTTCAGTTTTTACAATTATTTCAATTTTCATTCAGTTTTTATGATTATTTCAATTTTCTTTCTTTCTTTCTATTCTTAATGTTCATTTTTTTTTTTGAGCTCATTCTTATATTCTTCTCCGTTTTTCCTTGCATGCTATTTTAAGCTGTAAATACTTAGCAGATACTTCAGGTTTTGCTTGATTTGTGGAAATACAGTCTCTCAACACTAGATGTTGTGGATTCTTGCAACTTTTGCCTATTACTCTATGAAACACACATCTTCTATTCTCTAGTACATTAAAGGTGTGCAAGTTTACTTGTTTTACTTAAACTTCACAAATCTTGCTGGCTATCTGGGTAGAGCAGTGATTAACAGCGAACAGGAAATACCGAGGAACTTTTTCATGGTGACTCCCTTCTTTGAATGTTGCACTTAGAAACACTTCTGGTCAGTATTTCACTTTCTCACTTAAGGCACTATGAATAATCAGAAGCCAAAATGCTTATTAGTTTTCCTGTTAAAAAGGGTTTGCCAGCTTCCACTAAAGTAAAGACCTACAAAATGTATCTTATAATTCATGTTCCTAATGCCAGGCACCGTATTTGCACTGAAATCCATGCAGAGAACTTCTTGCCACAGCTGTGAAGTCAAGTTGCAATGGTGCAGCGTGCCTATTCCTCCCAGAGGCAAGGAGAACCTGTAGTGCTTTTCTACTTGAAACATAATGACCTGAAGTTCAACAGCGTGCAGCTTTCCATACACAGGGTTGCTAAAGCTGTATTATTACATTACATAGCTGTTATATATATATAGATGTACATATACATATGCATATACATATACATATGTATGTAAAGATCCCACGATATTTTTTTTTTTTTTTGGTTTGGTTTACAGATCATCATCTTGCTGTGATTTGGTAGTCATTCAAATGAGACAATGAATCCATTGGGATGTACTTAACATTATGTTAGGTTCTTCAGCATTTTTCATTGTGTTCCTAGAGCCGGAAAGAAATTCTGGGTTGCTTAGCCTAATTTAAAGCATTAGACAGAGCAGCCAACATCTTCAGCAATAGATGATATCTTGTTGTGGGGATCACAGAATCATAGAATCACAGAATAGTTAGGGTCAGAAAGGACCTTAAGATCATCTAGCTCCAGCCCTCCTGCCATGGGCAGGGACACCTCACACTAAGCCATGTCACCCAAGGATCTTTCCAGCCTGGGCTTAAACACTGCCAGGGATGGGGATATAATCAATGAATTGCATACCCAAGTGTGCCATGTGAAATCCATAAGAAAAAGAATTATTTTAAACCCAATCTTTTAGTCAACAAAGGTGCTTGCCAGGCAATGAAAAGCAGGGCGTGAAATTGTATTTTTTTGTGTGTGTGTGTGGTGTTTTTTTTTCTTTGTTATTGGCTGGATTTTTTTTTATTTTTATTTTTGTCCTGAAGTTATAAGTTGGTTTACTCGTTTAGGTCAGCCTTCTCATAGACTGAAATTTCACATTTACTTACCATTAAGTTACTAGCCATTTAATTTGATGACTGATTAATTCAGTCAGATCTTTTCAGGCAAGAGATGAGGTATTTCACTCTCAGTTCTTTATTGACAAAGAAAACAGGAATTTAGTCTTGTTTGTTGTTTACAAATTTACTACAGTGTGTATTTCAAAGCATCAGTATCTTTCAATATATTTTCAGACTATTACAAATTATCATTTACATTTATGTCTCTCAAGATAGCACTGCCCCTGCTGCTATGATGGTTTCATTCCTGGCAGTCAGTAAGATGATTTGCATTCCCATGTCAAATGAAAAAGTCAAAAGAGTTATATAAACCATATTTGTTATCATGGCGCACTGTCAGTTCTTCCCACTGTAAATTGATGTAGTAAATATTTAACCTTTTGGCATCCCCCCCAAACATGCCTAAGAAATCTATTTGATTGATTAAATATATTCCTTAAATATTTTTATGATAGTCCTTTGGCACAGGAAGTCAATAGAACCTTACTGCAAACACTCAACTGAAGGTAAAAAATAAAATTCGGAGTCAGAGCATTGTCATAAACTTTTATTTATAAGCATTTTGTGTTTCAAAATCAATTGCTAAAGTAAGCAGTGGCTGAAGTGCTTTAAGACTGTTTCTTTAACCTTGAAATTTCTATTATCATTAGTAAAGGCCTCTTCTTAACTGCGTTTGAATTGCATCACCATGTTAAAAAAAAACATTACTTTATCATACCCACAGTGAAATCTGACACGTTTTGAGTCAGCAATTTGTTTTGTGGGTAGAATGTTTCTGGTGACAGTTCACATTTGGCATGCTGACAAGTTCTTGGAAAGTCTGGCTCAACAAAATCAGTGTCTTCAAGTTTTTCAGCAAATATCGAAAAGAGTAGGACTGGAGTGGTTATGTGCCACAATATTTATAGTATTTACTGCAAAACAGAAAGAACTTTTTTTTGTTTGGTTGGTTTTGGTTTTGTGGGTTTGTTTTTTAATTTTTTAAGATTGAAGAAGGATTTTGGAGAATTTAGAAGTTTATTATTCTCCTGGTGGACTCCAGGCTTCTAAGGATTTGGTCTTGCTCCTGTTGAAATTGATAGCAAAATCGTCTATTATTTTGGTATGATCAAACCCAAGAGGAAATGGAGTTCTGTGAAGCTACTAAACTCATAATATAAATGTAGTAAATACAAGCTATGATGAATTTGAGCTAGATTCTTTTTCTGTTAGTAGCGGAGCACCTTGCAGAGATCTTTTTATACCTTTAAGAAAAAGCAGAGGCCCACATGCAAAATCCAACATAAATCCTTATTACAGAATTTGTCACAGCTGAAATTCTTGAATACAGAAATAAAGACACTGATTACTATAATTTATGAATGCATTTTCTTCCATTTCCCAATCCAGTTGAAAGATCTTAGTCATCAAGTAAACCTTTGAAGGCTAAATTTACAAAACTGCAACTTAAGCATTCAGTAAGTTTCCATTTGATACAATTTCAGAAAAATGGTGGGCCAAAATTATTAATATTTGGTGTTTAGAACTGAAGGTACCAGCTGACTTTGCACTAACAGAAGTATAACTTTTTGCTTATTCAGACATAAATGATGTGTTAGAGAGCTAGAGCGCTGTGTAGCAGTACGCCTCTGCCTTAGTAGCATCGTCCTGAAGGATTTAAGTATTGTGAGTAATGAGAGATACTGAGTTGCTGGAGCAGGTCCAGTGAAGGGTGTAGAGCACAAATTGTATGAGGAGTGACTGACAGAACTGGGGTTGTTTAGTCTAGAAAACAGAAGGCTCAGGGGAGACGTTATTGCTTTCTACAACTACCTGCAAGGACGTTGTAGTGAGGTGGGAGACGATCTCTTTCCACAATAACAAGTGATAGGACAAGAGGAAACAATCTCAAACTGTGCCAGGTGAGGTTTAGATTGATATTAGGAAAAATTTCTTCACTGAAAGGGTGATCAAGCATTGGAACAGGCTGCTCAGGAAAGTGGTAGAATCACCAGCTCTGGAAGCGTTCAAAAACCATTTAAATGAGGCCCTTCTTACTAACATGGCTTAGTGGTGGAGTTAGAAGTTCTGGAGTAATGGTTGGACTTGATGATCTTAATGGTCTTTATGAATCTAGTTGATTCTATGATTCCATGATTCTATGAATTTATCATTTAAACTGAATGAAGGACTAGAAGATTGACATACAGCATCTTTACAGAAATCATCAGAGTAAGTACCAGAATAAGTACAATTAGCATCTATTTATGTACTAATCAAAACCTATTTTTTTATTTAGGAATGGATATGACTGCTGAGATACAAAGAAATTATAGCAATTACTATACCCAAGACCTCATTAATTCCCAAGATTTCTGACCACTGGAATTAAGAGGAAAGAGGTCAAGAGAATTCCACATGAAGGGAATGTATGTATCTTGAGGAGAGACACTTATTACAGTTATGCTAAGAGAAGACCATATATACAAACATGGAGCAATAGATAGAGTTGGATTTAGCATTGAGAAAGCCCCAAGAAGGTATGAAAACAGCATCTTTAGTTTTGGGCAATTCTTTTTAACTAAATCATTCAGCTGCACAAATGAAGAAGCAGAATAATGTTTGCAACTTTTCTTTCTAAACAATTTCATATCAGTAGCCAAGTTTTGAAGAAGCAGCCTCCATGTGAGCACTCTGAGTAATCAAATGTCATATGGGTATATTTAGAAAGGTCAGAAACAGCATCATCCCCATATCGTCTCTATCAGAGTGCAGAAGTGACAGAGTACACATAGCAAGAAGAAAACCTGTCAAGAACTTACTAGCTGCATAAGCTGTTCTTGCAGAACTTCAATTTCTCTTCAGCCTAAATTCACTGTGAACTTTTAAAGGAAATTCTTAAGAATAAATGAGCACTTCTGCAGCGTGACCACATGCAGCGTCACAACCACCAAAAAAGACTCTCAGTTGAACCTTCTTAACAGTTTCCTTCCTCCAATAAGCTTACTTTTGCTAAATCCTCATCTGCACAAATTATCTAAATAATCTTTTGGAAAAAGAATGGGCCACATCCTCTCTTCATCAAGTGTCTAACTTAAAGCAGCCATTCAATTCTTCTAATCCTTCTAGGTGTCTCAAGAAGCTTTCTCAGGCCACCTTTCTATTCCATAAGAAGCCAAGTTCTCTGTCGTATGTTCCCATCACCTACCTGCTAGTCATACATGAAAAAGTCAAGGAACTCTGGCCCTAGGACCATCTTAACAGCTCACTAAATATACAGCGAATCTCTTGACAGTAACAATCTCAGGCATTTTTTAAAATGTTTACACGTTTTATCTTTTATTGCTGCTTTTCCTTCTTCTAGAAAGAATGCAAAAATTGAAGTTTTTCATGAGTTGTTTCAAATAGAGTGAAACTAGCTGTTTGTCTGTGTCAGTTTTATCATGTTGCATTACTACCCCACTGTTTATAGTATTGGCTGTAACTATTAGGCTGAACTGTGTTATGAACAAGAGGGAAATTGACAGGGGAGGCAAATAAATTAGAGAAAAAATAGTATTAGGGAAGGTGAAAATGGAAGTGGAAGAAGAGGCTCACAGACAGAAAGAAAAAGAATAGGCACCTTGACAAACAAAAATAAAAGCAGAAGCAGTGTATCTTTGTCCTTCCTATCCATGGCATAGTGCCTCTGCCAGGGATAAGCTGCAGGATTCCTCAACTGCAGCAAAGCTAGGATGATTTCAGTCTACTGTTTCGTACCACTTGGCAGGTATTATTAAGTTCAAATCAACATGACAAAGGAAAAAAACTTTTATTTCTGAATGCCTAGGCCTCACATAGGACAAATACAGTAGCTAGACAGATGCAAATAAATTAAGAAAATTAAAAAAGAACTAGAAAGGCTGAATGATTTCTGCCAGTAATCTGATTAAAGGCTTGAACACACTCTCATCTTGTACCTGTAAACTTGCACCTTGATTTAATATGAGACCTGTCTGTATTTAGGAGCTATATGATTATACAATTAGCCAGAATCTTAATGATACTGATGCTATGTCCTCTGAAGTACAGAGAGTTTCATTCCAGCTGCATTTTGGCAGCAAGGAAGTATTTCCAACCTTGGCCTTGCAAGCAAAGAGCTGCTCTCTTCAAAACTTGGACAAAGTTCAAATCAAGTTTTAAAACCTATTTCTTTGCTAAACTGTTTGAAGGATGTGAGAAACATTTCTCCAAACTTTCATGCCTTTTTTTTTCTTCCTTTCAGATACACTATCAGTCGTTAGTAAGTGCCAGGTGCTCACAATGCTGTGCATGTGAAGCTCTAAGTACTGTTTTCAGATATGTAAAACCACTATCATTTCACAGTATCATACAGACTGTCCAGGGGACCACATGTATATTAGGCAAAACAAAGAATCTTGAGACTGATTCTTCAAAAAAGGTCAGATTTTCTTTTTTGATGTACTCATGGTACTCCCTGTGAAATAAAGGGAATTTTCTGAGAACAGAACTTCAGAAAATGTCTTTTTCCCTCTGCTTACCAGTATAAACAAAATGAACTTATCTCAAATTGATGCCCTTTTAATCAGAGTGGTATTTCACAGCTACACATTGAGATAAACACAGAATCTCAGGTTCGTTATTTGGAGAAGCATGTGAAAAGGGTGAAGAGAGGCTAAAATTATCGTAATTGTAATGATGCAGCTTACAATTCACAGTATTTTGGTATTCAAAGAAACAATTCAGGACTGTAACTTGTGTCTGATTCTCTTCTCCATTCCTTCTTGTGGGGTCATAAGCTACATGCAAGTTGAAAATAAAGAGTACACACTTAAATGAGGTGGTCTTTACACTCTTCTTTTCACAGGTGCATGAGAGTACCAAGAGGGCAGTCTTGGATAAAAATTTCTGAAGTATCCAATACCATATTAATTTCCCAAAGGCTCAGCAAGTGTAATTGGCATAGAGTAACTGTACTAGTTAATACAGAACATAGTGTTTCTGAAATACTTCGTCTAACACATTTTTCAGAAAATCTCATGATTGTCAAATATTAATAGGCAGGATACTGAATGTCACAAAGGAGAGTAGCAGCTTTGCTGGTAGAGCAAAGATTTGGCAGAGAGAATAATTTGCTTAACATAGCAAGTAAACATAGCTCAAAAATCAGCAGAGTTAAAATCCACTTTTACTCCCAACACAAGGATAATCCAATCTCCTTGCAGAAATCTCCCCTGGAAAAGCAATAGACTGTTATCCCAGCCATCAGGTGCAATTTATCAGCAGAGGCTGTACTACTTGTTGAGTGACATAGCTTTAGATAATTCGAAAGTATTAATCTGTCTGGGGATAATATTTCTGGAACAGTACTCATGTAGTCTGGTTACCTGAACACAGAGGGACTTCTTATGATGTCATCAAGCCAAGTTCTTTGTGGTAACATGTGAACTTCTGCATTTCTAAATGTGTTCCTTAAAAATACAATTCAAAGTCATAATTAGCTACCACAGTCCCTGAAACAACAACTGGGTTATGGACATGGTGATTGTGTAGATTTATCTAACGCAGAGTTCCCCGGACAATGGGACCATTAGATGGGTAGATGCAAGCAGCATGGCCCTGTACATAAGTTCCCAGGTGCTGCTGGTTCTCCTGGTCCTTTGCAAAGTCCCTGCAGGCTTGGCTGCCTCCTTCTCTGTCCCACCTCCTATCTCTATAGCAGGTGGCAGATTTACAGCTGCCTTGGCGTTGCTCCTGTGGGCAACCCTCCCTTTAGATCACTGAAACTGCCTGCTATGTTATCGGGAGCGAATCTTTTAGCCACGTTGTTGGTGCAAGAGGAAGGATGGAAATTTTTAAAGCCGTGATTCATTTAATTTTGCAGTGCCTGGATGCTGGAGGTGAAACACCCCCACCCCTCATGGGTTCCTGAGTGTATGAGATTTGTACAATAGATTTTAGGAATACATAATATATATAATATACACGGAAAATTCTGCATGGTGTGCACTGAAGTTCCACAAGCAGAACAGCAAGTGTTTCCCTGGGATGTCTATGCAAAATCCCCACAGCACTTTTGTCCTATGTAGCACTGTACAAAGAGGCAGGGAAGAAGTGTGCAGGAGAAAGGAAGTGTGAGAAAAATTAGGACACCACACATTGTGCATGCTCAGAAGATTGTTGTTGGGATCAAGAAGCCTGATAGAGAAGCATGTGAAGCTGAGACTACATGTACCCGGTATTTCTAAAACGGCGCCTACCTGCTGGGGAACACAGGCAGTAGCCTAGGCTAGAAGCTGGAAAAGGGGCTGATCAACAGCCTAAACCCCAGTGCTCTGGGACAGCACTTTGGCAGGGCTTAAAAGGGGCAGATCAGCATGATGCTGAATACAAGCAGTTACTGCTTCTGAAGACAAGAGGCTTTCATGATTAAAAACATAGCAGAAAAAGTTTATGCCGGCAAACTGCACAAGAGGCATAAACTTGCTTTCCCAGGCAAGCCTTGACTAATGCAGAAGGGTATGTGTTGTAGCAAAGTGTGTTTCTCAAACAGTACCGCTGTACAATCACAACCGTATGGTCAACAAGAGTCTCAGTGACATGATAGAAAGAGATAAAACATGCCAGGATTTATCAAAAGATAATCCAGTTGGCCTGCAATCTGCAAAGCAGTTATAACCCTTCCAGTTTACAATGCATTAAAAGAACATGGTGCACAAACACCTCTTTCCCTTGCCAAGAAAATGTCCTTTTGTCCAACGCAGACAGCCATTATCCAGGTGTTCAATAGTTTGTTGGGAATCATCATGTACTATTCTTAGTAAGTTTACAAAATAGTAGGTGACTGTTAGAGCTTCCTTAGCTGCTGTTAATAGAGAGGTGTCTTGCTGCTGCAAGGTGTTCCGTAATTCCATTGAAGTGCCACTCTGTCATTAAGGATTTAATGTAGTTATCACAAAGTTAAATTCCTTGCCTTATGGAAAATCTGATTAGATGACTGAAGTAATACCTCTGTTCTGTCTGGTAAACAGGTAACTATGTTTTTACCCACTTCGATACATGGAATATATGCTTTGGCTATATCCTGCTGAAATCTGCTTTACACTTTGATATAGTATTGCTCCATTGTTTAAACTGTTATATTTAATCAATTATTTGATTTAAACATTGAATATTTTCCCAGTTAAGACTGTCTTGCCATATCAGGTTGACTGTTTGTTTTCCTATATGCCGTAGGAAATGCAGTCAAAGGAAATATAATGTTTCATTAGATGATGCCATGAACCAAATCACTGGAAAATCACACAGACTTCAGTAACAAGTGCTACTGAAGTCCAAAAAATTCCAGCACTAGGATCAAAGTAAAAAGCTTCACATTTTCCCTTTTCACATTGCTGAAAATAATTCCGATTTATAAAAAGCATGCAGCTCTGAGGAGAAACAGATGAATGCCTATTATTAATGAATTTGTTTCAAAGTTGTAGGTTGCAGTCCACAGGATTTAACCTCCTCCAGTCACCAAGCACAGGACTTAGCCACTTGTGACGTTTTTTTCCTGATTTCTAATTACTAAGCTGCCTCGCGTTGAGAAAAGCAGTGCACCTACACCATTACTCTACCTAAGTAAGCTGTGGAGATAACTTAAACAGCAACTGCTCAGTAACTAATTCATGCTGCTTTCTGTTATGGAAAAAAAAAAATGTCAGGTACTGTCATTGCCATCCCTGTTCTGGTTATTCTGCTGTTCACTGTCACTGCAGGTAACTGCTGAAACGTGATTGCTGGAAAGGCACACTACAGGAAGCATGGTGGAGCAGGTTATTTGGCAGTTTTACAGCATGCTGCTATCTTCTCTTTGACACAGAACAAGACAGCAGTAGTAGCATTATTAGTGTTAACGCAGCCATCTCTGATGAAGGAAACATACTAAGTGGTTAGCAGACCTGCTGCCCAAAGAACTTAAAATTTAAGACATACAAGCAAATAAAGCACAAGCCAGAAAGGTATCTGTGCACAGGTGGAGTACTTCCCAGAACAGATGGTTGTTCAAGACTATCACAGGGAAGGAAATGAAATTGGCATAAGTTTTTTTTTCAGTTTCTTTTTAATGGGCATATACAATATTTTTATGAACAGAGCTAGAGTACAAAGCAGGAACTATGTAATTTTTATTAATTTCTGATAAACATGAATATGGAAATAGATGAATAAAATAAACAAGGAGATGCATGATGGCAAGCCACCAGGTTCCGGTGAATTCTCATGTGAGTATGATTAAACATTGGCAGTAGCTCTGGCTCCCACGCTTGTCAGTTTATTTAGCAGACTTCTAGACTGCTCTCAAATTTCAGAATTGATGGGAAAACCAAACTATTTCACTGGCTTTAGAATGAACAAACCAAAACTCTTTGGGATTCCTGTAAATTTGCTTTTCTCACAATCACTGATTGAACTTCAGGGGTGTTTCTAACCACCAGTGGGTCAGAAATGGTTGTTACTTCCCCATTTATATGCTCCTAGGCAGACAAACAGTAAAATTTTTTATGGAGTTGTGAGAACACATTCAGCTCAGTCATAATGAGAAAATAATTTCTCAGAGAAAAGTGGGAGCATGGGAGTTCATAGCCAATGCAACATTTAGCTGGGCTAGATAGCCAGAGGTATCAGCCGAACACTGAAGATGAGCTGGGGCAGTTGCGTGCCTGCCTGCCATGGGGGGTGCAGTGCAGCTGTGCCTGTGGCATGGGTGGTGTAGGAAAATAGCCTATGCCCTTATTTCTTTGGCATTTTGGCAATTTCATGAAATAGTCCATCTGCTGCCTGCATCTCCTTCTGCTTCATCACAGCTTCAGGCCTTTAAGCAAATAGCATGATATATGGTTCAGGAAGTGTCTTAAGTGTTTCTATTACTCTTTTTCTTAGGTGCTCCCCCTAAAATATCACTAGTGTGAAGCAAGTGCAACGTATCTCTAGTATCCATTAAAATGCAACAGAGAGCAACTCTGTACTTTATAATTTAAAATACACACTTTCCTAATATGTTATTTTTGCATGTACACTTACTACCTATGGAAAGAAGAGTTCTCTGGGAAACAATTCCCTGCTCAACATGATGATGGTTCTATATTTAACTTCTAGTTTATATTCGGGGAGGTGAGGATACAGAGAATGCATGGGAGAAGGGGAATGATTTTTTTTTTTCTGTTTAATTTGTGGAGGATTTTGCGCTGGCTTTTTCAAAAGAACAGTTTTTCATCACAAATGTGAACTATTTTTAAAAGGCTATGACTGAAAATCTTAGCCATTTTCTCAACCCCCAACATATTTAAATCACATTCATGCTGCTACTGAGTTTTACAGAACCAGCAACCAGCACTGGCTGACTGGTTAACCAAAGAGTAAAACTCTTTACATGGCCGTGAATACAAAGTTTGTCCACATTTCCTGCTGAGACCTTATCTCATAGCTTATTACACAGACCAAATAAAAACGGAATTTAATTGACGTCACTTCACACTAGAATATTAATGAGGCAAGAGAATATATGCCTAAGGAACTTGATGATCTTAATGACTGTGATATCTTATCTAAGGAAGGATTTTATGCTTTCTGACATCATCATCTGAATAAGCTAAATAAGGAAATATGTCAGTTCATAAATTCCAGTTGCAATTTTGCCTCATGAAAGTTGTATGTATAAAGTAAGGAAAATCAGTACGCCTAAACAAATCTGTACATGAAAAGGTGGTCGTACTATTTACTGCTTCTTAGTTAACCCCCTCCTTGTTTTATTCATATATTCATATGCTAAAGTAATCCGCCTTTCTTCTGTAAAATGTTTGAAACATTCTTAAAATTTACAATTGCCATGAAATTAACATAAAAGATTTTATTCTGTCATTAATCTTCACTAGTTTCACAGTATTTCATATTTGATTTTTTTTTATTTCTGTGTGTGGTTTGCAATGACAAATCCCCTGGTAATATACCTATGTATTCTACTTTGTAGAGTACAAACCATAGAGGACCTTGTATCACACTCAAAACCCTGCTTTTGTTAAGATACAAATCATATAGATTTGCAGCCTAGCATTATTAGGTCTGCATTGATGTGCTAATATCCATTTTTCATTTTGACTTTTTATTATCAGCCACGTCACTGTACTTTCTTGTTGTAGCTGAGAAGCAAAAGTACCAACAGATCCTGAGTAAAGTCCTTTCTGCCTTCCCAGGCTGGGTGAGAAGCACAGTCTCATGAGGGAGCTGAGTCCTATTTGATCTTCAAACCAAAAATATTTAAATAGGCTGGAAAGAGACTCAAACCTATGCTTTGTATTTCACAGAATCAGAGAATTACAGAGTGGTTGACACTGGAAGGGATCTTTGGAGGTTATCTGGTGCAACCTCCTAGCCCAAGCAGGGCCACCTAGAGACAGCTGCCCAGGACCATATCCAGATGACTTCTGAGTATCTCCAAGGATGGTGACTCCATAGCCTCCTGGGCAACCTCTGCAACTGCCGCTCAGTCGCTCTTACAGTGAAAAACTGTTTCCTGATGTTCAGAGGGACACTTCTGTGTTTTGGTCTTTCACTGCTTCCTGGTCTGTTGCTGGATTCCACTGAAAAGAGCCTCGTTTCATCTTCTTTGCACCTGCCTTTCAGGTATTTATATACATTGATGAGACTTGCCTTCAGCTTTCTCTTCTTGAGGCTGAACAGTTCCAGTTCTTTCATTCTTCAGTCTTCAGGCACTTTTCCCAGTTGCCATGATCAATCAAACATTGTCAGACATTACCTCACAAGGACATCTGCCAGCTCCCTCAGCACTCATGGGTGCATCCCATCAGAGCACATGAACTTCTGTGAATCCAGTATGCTTAAGTATTTCCTGACCTGATCCTCTTCCACCAAGGGTACATCTTCCTTTTTCCAGACTTTCCCCATAGTCTCTGGGGCCTGGGATTCCTGAAGACCAGACTTGCTAGTAAAGCCTAAGGCAAAGAAAGCATTCGGCACTTCAGCCTTTTCGATATCCTACATAACGAAGTTCCCTGTCTCATTAAGAGATGGGCCCGCATTTTCCCTCATCTTCTTTTTGCCACCTATGGTTATATAGAAACCATTCTTGTTGGCTTTGACATCTTGGACAGACTAAATTCCATTTGGGCTCTAGCTTTCCTAACTTACTTCCTGGGTGACTGGACGATATTTCTGTATTCCTCCAAGGTTACTTGTCCTTGCTTTTGCCTTCTGTATGCCTTTTGTTTTGGGGTTTGAGTTTGGCCAGGAGCTCCTTTTTCACTCATGCAGGCCTCCTGGCACTTTTACCTGCTTTTCTCTCTGCTGAGATGAACTCGAGCTTGGAGGAGGTGATCCTTAAATATTAACGAGCTTTTCTGCGCTCCTCTCCCATCCAGGTCCTCATCCCATGGGACTCTTCAAATCAGATCTTTGAAGAGGTCAGTCTGCTCTCCTGAGGTCCAAGATAGTGATCTTTCTTTTTACACTCCTCACTGCCTTCAGGAGCCCGAAATCCACCATCTCATGGTCACTGCAGCCAAAGCTGTCTTTGGCCTTCACATTCCCAACAAGTCACTTGTTGGTAAATACGAAGTCCAGCAGAGCACCTTATTTCATTGATTTCAGTTTCAAAATGAGCTTTCAGACATTGAAGTTGCAAACATGTTCTGATAATCTAGAGTAAGTTTAGTTTTGAAATGCAATTTTAGTATGTGATTGCCATTGTTGAGGCAAATCAAGTCATGGGGGACTGATGGGGAAAGCAATACCTAATTGGTAGAACTCACAAGTGGTACCACTTGTCACAGACAAAGGCAGTTGGCCCCCAACTGACTGTACATATCTTGCTTCTGCAGAAACTTATGTGTTACGTTTGCATAATCAGCATTAGGAGTTTATTGTTACTTGCTTCTCCAATGGTTATTTGTTTTAAAATAAATTCCCTGCTGAGGTAAGATATACATTTACATAGAAATATTTTTAAAAATTATCTTGTCCCCCCTGCCTCCAATGTTACTTACATTCATTCCTACTTTCACGTCTTTCAAAACTGGTCTACTATAAACTACCCAAATGATTTTGTTCCTTCAATTCAGGAGGAAGATGTATCTTGTGCTTGCAAT
Source organism: Psittacus erithacus (assembly GCA_009867235.2). Lineage (NCBI taxonomy): Eukaryota > Metazoa > Chordata > Aves > Psittaciformes > Psittacidae > Psittacus > Psittacus erithacus. The sequence goes on from WYDI02015430.1 coordinate 19,228, forward strand.
AAAAATATTTTAAAAATGCTTTGGTCTAAATAAAAAACCCAACTAGCTGAAATTGAGAAATGTTAGTATTATGTTCACAAATCAGACTGATTATAAGAAATCCTGAATATCCTATAAGACCTAAATACGGCTCAGATAAAGACAACTTCAGATTAGGTAATTTAAAGGACAACTTACCTATTCTTGATAAAATAAATGTAAGGGATACATTAAAAAAAAGGCATTTCTGATATTAATCCATTTGCCAAGTGCTGTCTTATCTGAGACAAAAGATGTACACAGAATGATATGTGAAGAATGGGATTTTATGGAGAGGCCTTACATTTTGATTGATTTTTTTGAAAAAATACCAAAAATGCAATGGGTTGGTGGCATGAATAATAATCTAGGGCCCAGAAAGCACTGTATCAGATCGAATTAGTGTTTCAATTCCTACCAAGAGAAGCTTCAGATATCTCAAAGGGACATAAGGAAGTGATATTTTTGGAATAGCCTATTATAAATCATAAATTACATTATTTAGTAATCTAACGTGTACCCCCAAACCATGAGGATTCATATGTTTTATTTCTAATACTAATTTTCAACTGTGGATGATCACATTATTCATATAAATGCATAAAATTCACTGAATGTGTAGCATTCCCTGGACAATCATTCCATTCAAATCACCAAGCGTACAAGCCAAAGTAAATGCACTGCCTGGCAGAAGTAGTTGAATCGCTCACTTTATTTCAGTTATATGTCTATTTTGGATTTTTGGCAGAATAAGTAAGACTGTGTTTTCTACCTGGCCTGAAACAACGAGCTTTCCAAACTTTATGATGTTTATAAAGAACATCTTAGCATGTCTTCTATTCATGCTACATCCTGTTAGAGATCAGGATGTCTAGAAATTATAATAGTAGATCCATGTAAGACCGTGTTACTAAAGTAGCAGCGCTGGCAGTGTTTCTGCGGCATTCTGTACAGAGGCAGCTGTGTCCATTAAGCTATGACTGATTTTGACATATAAAGTCTGAGTAATGCCCAACATAGGTCAATAACATACTAAAATCCATATTTTGAGAAAGAACATTATATTATTATCAGGTAACTTAGCTGATCCATTGTTTCCAAATACTATAGGAGTTCTCGAGTGGAGAAAACCTGTCTTCCCGCAGTTTCCCCTTTGCTGAATTGCTACGTAGGTGGCGCTGCTCCTTGCCCTCGCCACGGGCCAGCAGAGGCAGAGGCTGGGCGCTCATGCTTCTGGAGCGCAGGCTATTCCCAGCGCGGCCGGTCTGCTGAGGTACCTAGAGGTCACCAAAAAATAAAGGTACTGATTTCAAAATTAGCTTTCAGGAGTATTCTTGTTTAGACTGGATATCTATAAAAGCATGTGTTTTGGGTAAAGACTAAGGGAGAAAATATTCCCTTTAACTTGAAAAAAAGGCATCAGGCTGCTAGAGGAAACAAACCCTGGAAATGCAAGGGTTATAGTTTTACAAGCAAGCACAAGGAAAAACTCTCACTCTTAAAAGTTGCACAGCTAACATAAATGAGATCATCTATTTGGTTTCAAACTGAATAGCCTGTGTGTGGCTGCACGTTAAAATAACGCGAGAGAACAGAAAGCACAGGAGAACCCTTATTTTGCCGTCTTTGCTGTTTTAATGCGAACTGCCCGTTAGGTGGTGCTCCCACAGTACTCCTGCTTGCCAAGCAGCGGCTCCCCGGCAGGGCGCGCAGGCCGGCTGCGCCGCGCTGCGCTGTAAGAGGGAATTAATTGCTCTCTTCCCCACACGGCGTGAAAAAAGTCATCATTTTTGACTTTCTTCTCAGAAGCCGGTCCTTGGCAAAGGCACTTGCCAGTCTTCTGCTCCAAGTACTTCTCTTGTTACCAGCTTTTTACCGTGATCAGTGGTTAGCTGATGTTTGATGTATTTTAATTGCTGCAGTACAAACTTCTCTCCCATGGCCCACACTGCTAATGAGTAGGGGAATAGGAGAAGTGTGGAGACAAGGAAGCTGAAGAAATAACTCTGAGCAGTGTGATGGTGTGCATGCCCCTTCTCTGAGTTTCTGGTTGAGTCCTAGGATGCTGCCTTAGCTGTTTGCTGGACGGAGAGGGGAGCAGTGAGTGAGAAGGGAGTGGGGGTAGCCATGTATCTTGCTTTTCAATACATTCTGTTTCTAAATAATTGGTAACATTTTCTAGGAAAAAAACTTGTTCTGTCATCGCAAGTTTCAAGCTTATGCACTTTTTGCTTTCTCGTCTTCTTAACAATGAGAAATTCTCAGTTTTGAGGTAATGTGAGGAGACGTCTTGCAGTGCTCTCAATACTTCTTCATACTGCTGTTACATTGCAAAAGCAGGAAATGTCACGTGTGTACAAAGGGTGTAAGAATACACAGTTCTTTAATCATTCTTCAGCCTGTGAGAGCAATAGCATTTCTCAAGACTGACTGGCTGTGTTGCGTATACACAGGGCTTTCTTTCTCTGCTAAGTACTTGCGCCAAGAGAGAGAATAAACCGTTTCTCAGCTGAGTGTATTTTCTTCTGGCTACAAAGATAAATGTTAGCATAGTCAATTTTTCGGTCTCAGAGCAAAGATGTAGCTGATGTCATTAGAAACATGTTTCTGTTCAAACTTGTTAAAGAAATAGCAACTTTCTGGGATAGAATGAAGCCTCAGGTTACAGCTTTCCAGCACAGGGCAGGTCAGTAGTCCGATTGGCGTCAGCTGTTGTTTAAGCGCTGTGTTAGCTAGAGAATGATTCTTTCTAAGTGTGGAAACAGTACTGGTTCTTTACCCTTTTCAGTGCAGTTCAAGGCTGTTAAATTGCTTACATGTGCTGATCATCCTCATTTTGTCATATGAGATTCTTCTTATTTTAATAAAAGCATTTTTTAATTTTAAAATAACTTTATCTCTCCACTCCACTCCGCTCCACTCCGCTTCACTCCACTCCACTCCACTCCACTCCACTCCACTCCACTCCACTCCACTCCACTCCACTCCACTCCACTCCACTCCACTCCCTTTCTTTCTCTTCCTTTCTCCCTTTCTTCTACATCTAAGGCACTAAATAAATCATGCTGATTTAAACTGAATGTGGTTGCTCTTTTGATTGTTTTTGCTAACAACCCACATCTGACAAACAGGGACATGCTACATGCTTATAAACAATTTCTATTGTGTCACATTCTCAGGTGGGACTAGGTCTTGCCTCTGGTTCTTCTTGGTTACAACAGCCACCCACTGCTGATGGGTACAGGCAGCACACTGCAAACAGCTTGGCTAGAACAATTCTGGCCCCTGGCAAAGCTGGGCATGTGCCACAGTACTTCGTCTTTCCCTTTAGGCAGGTTAACAAAGAAAGGACTCAGATTCTTCTCTCCTTTCAGTGTTCACATTATTCTCAAGGGTTTTGTCATAGACATCCACAGTCTTTTTAAAGGGGAGTAGATAAGCCTCTCCAGTAATTTGGGGCAATACTTTAACACCTATGCAGGACAGATACTCTGGCCTCTTCACAGCTTCCCAGTGTTTGACTCAGCGTTTCATAAGTTGTCCCAATGTACAAGCTTTTTTGCCTTATGAACAAATTACTAAACCTTCAAGTTTCCCATCTGCAGAATTCATGGCTTCAGAGAACCACAAAGAAGCAGCACAGTGCTGCACTCCCTTAGCCCTGGGCCTGCTCAAGCAATGTCTTAGTATTGTAAGACCATGGTGGCCACAGTGAACTAGTGAGCATGCAAGCCAAGGGAGACTCTAGGAAAGCTTATGCTGTTTGCTACACAAACCCATGTAGCTGACAGAAACAGGCTTTCATTTTGGTTTTAGGCAAGTCCCTTTGAGGCCTTGTTGTGACCACCCTGGACTTCTTCTCATAGCTCAGTTTTCGTTAATTTTCTGACTTCCTAAAAGGGCCTGAGATATTTTTTCCCTCCAAAAACATGTTCCTTTGCTCAAGAAAGTCTGTATCTCAGTATTGTCTCATAAACAGTTAAATTACCCCTGCAAAGGATGTACTTACTTTAAAAGATTGGTTTAAATATTTTTGCCAATAATTATTCCTATACCTCAAACTATAAAAGATCATCTGTTGCTCCTGACCCTACTTAGCCATAGGGAAACCTCTGATAAATAGGGAAAAAGAAATCTATGCAGAAGAACTGTAAGATGATCAACTTAGTTCTGTCCTTTCCAAACTAACAGGTGTGTAGTGTCCCTGCCTTTCATTTTACAGTTAAAATTACCAGAGTCTTTTGTCTGGCAATCATTATATTGAATTCAGATAGTTTTGCTAAAGGCTAAAGGTATTTCCATGGCACAGTTTTATAGCCTTAAAGCCAAGTTTCATAGGTCTTTATCCATCACATACATGACAAATCTCCTCCCGCTTCATTAAGGTCACCAGTGAGATCCCTGGAAATGCACTGGGAGCTGTTACAGGTCAAGCTGAGCCATGCTGGAAGGCCATAGTGTCATGAGGTGTTTATAAAAAACAAAAAGGAGGGTTTTCTTTTCTGTCATTCACAACTAAAGCCTGCTATAAATAACAGGTTTTAATCAGATTGATGACTGTGTTGAAATGTACGTGCAGTTAAACTAACACGTTTGTGATCTCTTTATCATAAGTTGTCATGTGCTGATTAGCACAAACCTGACTGTTTCATCATCCGGATGAGTTTTTCAGCGTAAGTGAAGTCCTGAGGACACTGCCCACCTGAGGCAGCTTCTCAGCAATGCCCAGAAAGAAATTTAATTGGCTTTTTTTTTTTTTTTTTTTTTTAGTAGACTGGACTCCATTACTTGGAACAAAACCTTGAGTTGTTCACCTTTTCAGATTAGGTTACATAACTCCTTAGGCCTTAATTAGGAAAGTAATCAGACTTCTAGGAAGTCCTAAAGAAACACATTCCTCCTCTGTCTCTGAAAAGGCAAAATCCTTTTCATTTCTGCTTCATTACACATTGACCAAGTAGTGGGAAGATTTCTGTAATTTTCAGTGGACTTCAGACCAGGGCTATTGCTTTGATGGTAGAACCATTTTTCTGACTTAAACCTGAAACAACAAAGAGTTTTAGTGTATTTATGGTTTTACCTTGATTTCAAATAGTAACAAACTCTTCCTTTTCCCCTTTTTCCCCCTGGCCCTTCTTTGCTGACAGTGATGGCTTAGATCTTTTACAAGTTTGAAAACACAGATTTCTTCAATACATTGGTAAACTAAGATATCACTCTTTCAAAGAGTTGAGTGCATTGGGAAGAACATGGATTCAAAATAATATTCGAGGTAACATTTGAAGGAATTGAAACTTTATTTGGAATATGTGAGTCTGTTTTTAAACAGTGTAAAAGCATTAATGTGGGCACGATGTCTAAAGGACAGAGACAAATACATGGGACAGAGGTAGCATCTTCTTTTAGACAAGAGCAAAATACAAACTGAAAAATTACCTTGAGTTTAAGCAATTATCTGCAAACTGGTCATCTCTTAAAGAAAATGCACCTGGTATATGTGAATTAGAGGGGCCGTTCATTTTAAGTAAAACAGTAATGAAAAGGAATTTGCCTAGAAAAAGAGAAGGAATGTTTCCTAGCTTGTTTAAATTACTAGTGTAGATGAAGATGAAGATGAAGATGTAGATGAAGATGAAGATCTTGAAATAACTTGTTTTCAGCTGAAAACAAGGAAGGAAGGAAGTTCCACCTCTTTCATATTATCTAACCCTTTCCTACGTTGTGCTTCTGTTGCTCAAGTACCTCATCTATCAGTCTTAAAAGAAGCAGTGAGCAAAGTGAGAGGGCAGTAGCCTGTGTTATAGAGCTAGCTAATAATAATTTCACAAGTGTGCAGCCGGAGCCTTCACAGGCTCTGAGGACAAGACTGAGCAACTCTCAGACCTCTCAGACAACTGGGCTTCAAGATACTGTGAAACTCTGGGAAGGACCAACAGAAAGCGACAAGTGGTGGGAGAAAAATCTTTATCCTGGAGCTCAGTAATGAAGGAATTGCTTCGCAAAACTGCTTGTTTGCCTGTGCAGTCATTGTAGGACTCAGCACTTAATGGGGACAGAGGTTCAGCTAATACAGTCATACCACCTGTCCTAGACCTGGGAACTGCACTGAGGAATTCCTGGGAAACACAAGGCCTAAACATTAATGCCCAGAGTAATGGTTCTATAGGCTTTCTTTTCCCCATGTACATCTAGATTGAATCATTTCCTTTGTACACTAGGTTGCAGAGTGATTTTTACTGTCCCTTTTTCTCTCTGAGCACAAGGAGAGAGAAAAACTTACGTTTTACATGGCAGCGAGGATAGTGATACATATCCCAGCCTGTGTCTACATGAGACTACACTAACAGTAAACCTTACTTCCTCTGTCCTCTGTGACACTCTACTTCAGGCAAGGCAGATTTTCATCTCTCTGGGCAAATCAGTTTTATTAACAACAACATGCACTTTTCAGATTTCACAGGTTCAACACACTTTGCAAGAGTTTGTGAAGTGTAAGGACACAAGAAAAGGCAGATACAAGAGATCCAATTCTTGTTTGCATTGCAGCCACTCCATGCTGTAATTGCTACTCATTCAGTGCATATTTGTCCTGCATACCCATGAGTTAATTGTGCAGACACTGCACAAACTGTACAAAGAAACCCCCCACATTAAGCTTCTGGCCATCTAAGTCAAATTGCCAAAATCAGTCTCCTGCAGCACTTATACTTCTTACCTAGAGAGTCATGACTTGTGGAAAAATGTAAGCATCCATATGTGAGTAAGCGTGCTGCTGTATCAGGTGGATTTCCATTCGGATGTGTATCACTGCAGTCTGCACTACAGACTGTGGCCTGTGCTACAGCAAAGGAAGGTGCAGAACAGGGAACTACATAAAGGTGAGAAGATCCATGGAGAAAATGTGCCAAATATGTGCTGACCACTTTCACAGGAGATACATGCAAAGCAAGTGTCCCTCAAATCATTAGTCTTGGATGAATTTATTACATGCCAGAAAAAATACGCCCGTGCTTCCTGACGGAAGAGCAGCATGCTGAGGCAGCCTGTGCCTTCCTCTAGAGGTCACAGAAAAATGCGTCCTCAGCACATGCACTGGAGGAAAAAGATTTATCACTGACAATCCAGCGTGGAGACGAGAGTTCAGACGTAGCTGACTTCAGGGACTGCTTACTTGATAGAAACAGAAACAACATCGATATCTTTACTGTACTGAGAGTAAGTGCTGGCACGTTTTAATCGTGCTGTAGCAAGGCAGAGACATATTATCTTGGCAGAAGACACCACCAAGTGCTAGAGCATAGGCACTGCATGTAGGCTTCACCAAAGGGGAAGCTGTTACAAAACATACTAATTGCCATGTACAAGTTTTTTGCCATGCTAGATGTATTTTTGCTGCAATGCCAAAACAAACTAAAGGCCTTTGCCATTTTAAAAATATGGATTACCTTATGCAGAACGTAGTACTGATGTATCTCTACAGCTTCTAGCTGAGAAATCAGCTTGTTTCAAAGTCCCCTGCAACATACTATATACTGCATGTATGTGCTGTAGCTAGTGTGACTGAAAAGATAACCTACTACTTTATGTTATGCTTAGGAGGACAGTTATTGTAAACAAATGTGTGCAATTGGAGTTCTTCATGGCAACGTGATTTTTAAAGGAATGAGGAATTTAGATGTCTTCAAATAGTTACAAGATTAAATATTGAAAAACCCTGGGCCCTTCTTGGCACCCTGAACACACTTCTGCTCCCATGGGCTGTGTGGTGAGCCCTGTTGTTCTAGGGCAACACCCACCTGAGGAGAAATGAGGAAAGGCCACTCCATGATCATCCTGCAGGCCAGGGGGGCTGTGGTCCTGGAGCAGAAGTATCAGCACTGCTGGAAGGTGCCTTCTAAGGGGCTTGTAGGTTTCTGTTTGACCTGAAAGTCCTGAAAGCAGATGAAGAAAGGGAGACTTTGCTGAAGCATCTCGTGTAAACTGCTAAGTGTGAGAAGCTAGTTTTGAGTGTGCTGCACCCAACAGGACTGTGTAATTGTCAGGGTTACATCCTCTCTTAATGCAAGAGTAGAAGGTGTTTACATAGTGTCTAAAATCCTAATAGCATTATCGGTTTTAACTCTTTGAAATCAAATAAATAACATTTGTCTGCCAGGTGTATCACAGCCTCAGCTTGTTGGCAGCTTCACTGTCTGCTGGTTTTGTTCATGCCTTGAAGAGATTGATATATACCCATGGAATTTAGCCAGAATTCACTATTTTCCAATAATAATACTTACCAATAGAAATATATTTTACCACAATTTATCAGCACCTGCATTTGCTTCTCACATAAATCACTACTTATACCTGAGTCAGATTTTCTCATAAAGCTCTTACCTCTACTGAAAACCAGCATGACTATGACATACATTTAGCAGTACATTCAGGTTCAAATATGTACTCATGGGATTGTACTTATGTACTTGTGTACTCATGGGATTCCTTGTTTAGCCCAGCATTTAGAATACTGCAACTTACGTTGTTTTCCTGCATGTAAATACCACTTCACTCTTTTTTTTTTTTTTTTTTTTTAATTGCTTCCCTTTTTGCATTTTCTATGCGTTGCACTGTGTTATTTCATGTGTATTGACCCAGCACCTT
>WYDI02015432.1:0-14817 GCA_009867235.2 Psittacus erithacus
GCCCGGCGCGGCTGTGACTGAGGGCTCGGCGGGCGGCGGTGGGTGGGTGGGGGGGTGGGTGGGTGCGGGCCGTGCCCCGCCCGCGGCGGGGGCGTGCGGCACGGCGCGATCGGCCCTGCCCGGCGGCAGCTGCACCGGGGGCTCGGCTGCGAGCGAGCGAGCGGCCCCGCTTTGTGCGGGCTGGGCTGGGTGGGACCGGCCGCTCGGTGCTGCGCCCTGGAGAGAGCGATAACCGGGGTAGAGCAGGAAGCGTTGGTGCCGCGCCCGGTGAGCGGGATGGACCCCCGCCGCGAGTGCCCTCGTCAGCGCTGCACAGGAGTGTTAATGGTGTTAATGGGTCTTCAGAAAGCCCCAACCACGAGGTCACCCCAGCTGTTAGCAGCCGCCTCACAGCGTTTCCTATGCTGCTGTGTCAGGCTTGTCTCGACAGGGGCCATGGGAACGTTTGGTGATAACGTCTGTGGTACTAACGCCTCTGGTTGTGTCTTCCAGAAAATGGCAGTTAATGTGTATTCTACTTCAGTGACCATCGAGAACTTGAGTCGACATGACATGCTGGCCTGGATCAATGAGTCTCTGCAGCTGACGCTGACAAAGATCGAACAGCTCTGCTCAGGTGAGGGCTCAGCACCGGGGCTGCCACCTCAGAGGTGCTCCCCAGGTCTGCAGAGGTACCACCATGCTGTGTGACTGTGCTGGCCCTCAGTAGCCATGCCAGTGGCTTCATTCCTGGTGTGAGCAGATCCATGGTCACTGTTACAGTCTAGTTGTGGTTAGGGTATTATTGAAATGGCTATTAATAATGTAACCATAATGAGAAGGTATATTCTTCTGACTCACTGCAGTTTAGATGAAATAAGAAGGAATGGGGGTTAACATGAAAAAAGACCATAGAAGAGGGTCTTTTCCAGTGAGAAATTAATTATTTAGTCTATGGATCAAGTAGGTCTTACAAGTGTAGTAACTGGAATAAATAAAGGAGATTTCTCATGGAAGAGAACCCCTGGGAGGCTTGGCAGAAGGAGTGTTGTGAGGAAGGGATTCTGGTGACTCAGGTTCACCTTCTGGACTTTATGACTCCTCGTGGTGAAGGAGTGTGTCAGTCGGTGTCACCTCTGCTTGCTTTGGGTTGAGCTGACTTAGCACAGCTAGACCTTGGGTAGAGTCGTTGGCAGAAAAGGGGAAGTGATTGTGGTACAGAAATGAAGTCAAGTGTCATCACAGGGAGGAGTGTGTGTGGGAGGAGGCTTGTAGGAACAAACACGAGATAATGGTCTGTGGAGTAAGAGCTGAAAGAAAATAAGGCTAGAAGTGCAGCCTTGGTAAAAGATGGTGATTTGGGTAACATCAGCGGATAGGCAAAAGGGACCTGGTGCAAAGTGGAAGTGCATTTGTTAGGGTGAGTTTGAGATACGGTGTTGCTCATGGAATGACAGATGGGGAATAAAAGGAGGAGTAACTTTAAAGTAAGTTTGGGACTGTCAGTACTGGATGTGGCTGAGTGTGTGGAAGAAACATTCACAAAGATTACAGAAAGCAGGGGACTTACAACAGACATCTGACAGGTATTTGTAGTGGCTTTTTTCCTAGTGAGGTGATGGAGAAAAACTGTAAGAGTGAAGGCACTAAAGCTCCACAAGCAGATCATTAAGGGGAGTGACAAGCATTCTGTTATTGTCTGCTTTCAGATGGGCAGGTTAAAAACCTGGTTTGTGCAGTGTTGATTTATACAGCTGAGAAGTTATGCTTAGGATTGGTGTGAGCCTTGCGTGCTGTGAGTGCTCTGTCTTGGTGGGAGGATGGTTTATACTGGCTCTGCAGAATTTCAGCTCACCTGTTTTTGGGGCAAGCCTGAGAGCTGTTTGTGAGGTGGGTGCTGAGTAATGTCCCTGTGTCTGCAAAATGCCTTATGCCTCTTCAGGCATGGAAGTGGCTTTCACTGTGGGTCATAGTTGTTTGAAAGGAGCTCCCAGGCTGGCTTTGCTGTCTTTGGCAAGGGCAGGGGTGACGGCAGCAAACTGAGCTTGCATAAATGCACAAAAGACAACCTTTGGCCTGTGCTGTGATCCCTCTATTTTTATCACACTTACCGCTCTGGCTCCTAATGGTGAGCAAACCCCTGATTTCTGGCAAGTGACCTCGTTTTGAACTGGGTGTTGGAGTTCTTCAGCAAGTGAACTGAAAGCCAGGGGAGATCAAACAGCATGGATAAAAACAGCAAGATTTTATTTATCATATCTTGGTAGGAAGTGAACAAAATAGGGTTCTGTGATTGAGATGAGTGGAGTCGTTTAGAGCAACACCAGCGTGTCTTACTTCGTGGCCTTTACATAGCTCAGAAAATGTTGTGTAGTCTTTTGATGTTTGAGGTCAAGGTTCCCATTACTCTCTGTGTGCACTTAATTCGTTGATGGTGTGAGGGTAATAGTGCTCAAAATGTTGTGTTCGAGTTTTTGGGGCACACAGTTGCATGTTGTCACTGCTGAGTGAGGGTACAGGTTGAATATCTTTTTTGTTGGGTGTGTATATTCTACAAAACTAATCTTTCTGGAGGTGATCATTTGCTCTGTGGCTGAACTGAATCCCTTGTTTGCTCTTATTACAGCAAGAGATTAATTGAATGGCGTGAAAGATTTAAAATTAATAGAAACTGTGTCATTTCAGTTCTTTAAGGCTTGATTTAAATATAATCCATCTGAATTTGGCCTCTTTCCTTGGAGGGCACCTTGATTTGTGTGCAGGTTCTGTTTGTAGGCAGTAAATACATCACTAGTTTAATAACGATTGAATGTAGTGTTTAGAATAGTTATTTTTCTGGTTGAGCTCTATTAGTGTTGATAAGAGGTGATTACAGGCCAGTGAGACACGTGTAGCAGCTCTGGTCCATACTGATATCTGTGGAGAAAGGAAAGTTGGGTGACTCATTGGATATTTGTTTTCTCTCTTGGAATTCTTGGAGCAGGGTTGCTCTTGTTCCCAAGAGCTCAAGGCATGAGGCCAAGAGCTTGGTTCTGCAGCTTGCTTAAGCTTATTTACAGCCAGGCTGCCCCAAAACTGGAGACTGAAGGTTCCTGTTTCCTCCCTTTTGTTGCCATTAAGGGATGGTGTAGCTGAGGGATGAGTCAGGTTGGTTTGCTGATCTGACAGAGGTGACTTTACACTAGTGAGCTGCCTTGATTCATCCCAGGGTTTGTGTTCTCTTTCTCTTGGCAGGTGCTGCATACTGCCAGTTCATGGACATGCTCTTCCCAGGGTCTGTAGCGCTCAAGAAAGTGAAGTTTCAAGCAAAATTGGAACATGAGTATATCCAAAACTTCAAGGTTCTACAAGCAGGTTTCAAACGAATGGGTGTTGACAAAGTAAGCTGGGTTGTAACTGATTCACTGTGCTCTTCATGGCAAAGTAGATGGAATGTGCTTTCAAATTTAGAGCTGAGTAAATCTGGGAGCAGAGTTTACTTTTGGTTTGTAGATGTCAAAACTTGGTTTGCACTGGGGCTCTCGCTTGATGTAGGGCACTACCTGCTTTACCCCAGCTGAGGTCAGGCTCCTAGGTGTTAATGCTGAGATGAATTTTTCCATTTAATTCTGTGCAGTTTCAGTAGCACAGACTGATACTGACATTTCTATGTGATAAAGTTTACTTGAGCTTCCTATTTGAACCAGCTCTGTTTGGTATGTTTCTATAACCTGCTGGTGTGATAGTCCTGAGGATTTCAAATTCCTCTTTTCAAGCATATAGAATGGTTTGGTTTGGAAAAGACCTTTAAGATCGCGTCCAGCCGTTAACCCAGCACTGCCAAGGCCACCATTAACTGTGTCTCTAAGCACCACATCTACACATCTTCTAAATACGTATTTTAATACCTGGAGGGAATTTGAAGCTAGTGAAACAAAGATGGGCACAAAATTACAGCATGAAATATATAAACCTTTAGAATCAGTTTTAAGCAATGCTAAGGTGATGGCTTTGTAACAGTAGCAATGGACAATTACTGAGGTGCATGATTCACAGCAGAAAAATAGAGCACAGCTGGAGAGCACACCGAGAATTCTTGTACAAGATAGACTGTTATAGTTGATATAGTTTTAGGCCATATGACCTTAGTACAGAATGTGTGTAAGACAAACAGGCTGGAAGAGCAGGGTGTAAGGATAAGGAGTATATGGGAATGGCAGGTGTCCAGGATGGGCTGCAGTTAAACCAACTGATAAGTGGAAGGACAGGATGGTAGTTACGTCTGTGATGTTAATGAACCAATTAAGTTGGTATAAACATCTACTGCGCATGCTTCAAAGGCTGCCAGAAGTGCTGAAGATTGTTGGAAGAAGTAAACGACCCTTGGAGACCACCCCCACATTTCTGTACGCATGTGGGACACTGTCTAGAAAATGATGTAATCCATACGTAGCCTCATGAGTATGTATGTGTGCCCAGTAGCTATATAAGGATGGCTTGTGTAGCAGTGCGGGGACACACATTAGGAGGAGCTATCCCCCGTGTCTCCTGGCACAGCAATAAAGAATACCTGCTTGTCAGCTTGGAAACTTTGTTGGCGAGTTTGTTCCTGGAGTCTTCTCCGAATCACTAGTGAAAATGAGTTCTGAAATGAATCATTTCAGATTGAATGATAGTTGTGCTTATGGAAGGGGGATTTATGTAGGTAATAGTTACTGACAGTGGGTATGGTGTGCAACATGTATGTTAAAGTCTTCTTTCTTCTCTAAAAAGACATCTCGCTCTGTGTTGGCTGGTGGCTTCAGCACGTACTTGATTGGCGCTGAGCTTGAGGGCAGCAGCTTGTGCTGTATGTCTGGAACTGGACAGCCTGTGGTGCCTTCCCATACTGAGTGGTGATGTACTGGTAGTGGCTTCTGGCTCCTGTCAGGCCACAGACTCTCAGCTCATGGTCTCGCAGACAAGGCTTCACAGTTTTCTGCATCTGTTTAATGAAGTTCTGCGCCTCATTGCAGAGAAGCTGTAATTGTAACCTCCTGAAAGGTGCTGTTTAGGTCTCAGAGCTGTGCTGTGTCTGCTCAGTGGTTCAGGTTCACGACACCAAGCACTGGCTGAGTTCAGATTTACAGGAAGAAGTTCCATGTTGAAACTTGGTGTAGCAGGAGCCTTAAAAATTATTTGGCTCCTCACAGTGAGAGCAGGGTTTGTTTTTAATTGCAGTTACTAGCAGAAGTCCTGCTCTGTGATTTACAGTTGTGATCAAGGAGGAGTTTCTCTACACTAGACAAAGAATTACATTTGTGGTCTTCTGAGTGCACTAATTTTAAAACAAGGGAGAGGTTTTTTTTACCCTTAACATGACTTTGACTTTTTTTCCCTCCAGATAATTCCCGTGGACAAACTGGTGAAAGGAAAATTTCAGGACAACTTTGAATTTGTTCAATGGTTCAAAAAGTTTTTTGATGCCAACTATGACGGGAAGGAGTATGATCCTGTTGCGGCTCGACAAGGCCAAGAGACAGTAGCGCCAAACTTTGTTGCTCCAGTTGTGAACAAACCCAAGAAATCTCTCTGCTCTGGCAGTGCAGGTAGAGACAATAGTTACAAGATTATCTAGACCATTAAAACCTCTGGGGAAAATAAGACTGAGTTGCTATTTAAAATCAGTGTATGAGATGGGAGTAGTTTGCATCTCTAGAGGTGTTAAGCTGCAAAGTCACTCTGTAGTGCCCAGTTATATGAAAACTACAGAAGACAATCTTCTCTTTTAAGACAGAAAAGGGCAAAGGTTGGTGCCAACACATACCAAAGCCAAATAAAAATGGAGACGTCACATGGAGTCAAGCCGAAAGAAGGAAAATATCTTCAAATTGTTATGAGCCTGAGCATGTTTGGAAAGGGGATAATACCTTTATAGGAGGAAGAAAGGTGTTCTGAGAGGAACTAACCCTGAGTTAATCTTGCAGCCCCACAGAGGCCCATCGTTGCACAGAGAACTGCAGCAACTCCCAAAGCTGGGACTGGGATGGTCAAAAAGGCTGCGGGAGACAGTGAGTCGGCAGGATTGATTGAGCAGGTGTGTGACCAAACCAGCCCTCTGTTACCGGTTTGTCTGCAGATTTATTCTTTAGCAGCATGAAATGGCTGGGTCAGGCAGATGGAATAAAATTACCTGAATCTCATTTAAAATCACTTAAAAGCCTCCATTATAATGGACTTGCTCTCCTGTAGGAGTGAGCTCCCTCCTGCAGGACATGAGTACCAGACATTTAAATACTGTCTGTGCCATGTCACACATAGCATTGTTTTAAGTATTTCCACAGCTGTGTTGCAGCTATCACAGCATTCCAGCCGAGCTCTAAGCAGCTGCTACTTCACTGAAATGCTGAATGTAATGCAACTAAAACTGCCATCAGCATTAGAGTTGTCTTGAAAGAAAATGTTAGCAAAGACAACTGCAGGCAGCTAGTGCTTTACCTATTTCATGGCATAAGCCTTTACACTTTCCAAGTGGTATTGTGTGTGTTGGACTGGGTGTTTGTTGTGACGATGATATTACAATTTGGGAAACAGACCTTCTCCTCCTCCTGCAGTCACCCTTCCCCCCATCATGGTTGCTTCTGAAGTGCTTTGCATGTTACCGCCCTCCTGAGAACTTTGGGGACCCTGCCTTCAACATAGATCCTGCTGAATTCTGTCTGTGGTGGATGGAATATGTTTGATGTCTTTTGACAGATCAATGTATTGAAACTTACTGTTGAAGATCTGGAGAAGGAGAGAGACTTCTACTTTGGGAAATTGAGGAACATTGAGTTGATCTGCCAGGAGAATGAAGGGGAGAATGATCCAGTGTTGCAGAGGATTGTGGAAATTCTTTATGCCACAGATGTAAGTAATCTGGTATAAATTGCACTGCATAGTTCTTCCCTCCCTGTGTAACTAGGAGCTGGTTTGCTTTCCAGGGCTCTCTCCAGTTCTGCTTTTTCATTTTTGTCTTTCGATTTATGGCCTAGCTATTCCCTGTAATTAAGGATCAGATAACATAACTGTGGTCAGGCAGCAAAGAAGGTTTCCTGACGAGCATGTAGCAAATAGATCAAAGATGAGGAAAATGACTCTCCTGGTAATATATCTTGACACTGTAGATGGTGACTGAAGGGGTATTTGTGCCAAGTAAAAGTTAGAAAAGAAGAGCATACAGAATGGCCAGGAACTGGTTTGAGAGCAGAGTTTCATTAAAGCACTTGTTTTCTTCCCCTTCAGGAAGGCTTTGTGATACCTGATGAAGGAGCACCGCAGGAGGAACAAGAAGAGTATTAACAGACCACATACTGTACCAGCAGAGCAGCAACATCAGAATTCTTTGCCCCAGATCATGTGCTTAACTGTAAAATACTCCACTTTATTCTTAGAGGACTCACTGGTTTCTTTTCATAAGCAAAAAAGTACCTCTTCTTAAAGTGCACTTTGCAGAAGTCTCACTTTTTACAGCGGGTTTGAGTTAGGAGCTCTTTCTCACTTGGTAGCAGAGCAGTATTCCCATTGAGATGGTAGATTTAGGGAGCAAGAGGCTGAACATTTGGAACTTGTTGCAGAAAGGTTTGCTGGTAAAACACTGGTTTGTGGGAAGACTCTTTGTATCTAAGGTGGTGTGTAGTAGAGAAATTAAAGACTGACTCATGGAAAGATTGAGTTAATGTGAAAATGCAGCACAGAAATTATTATAAAATGCCTTAAGAGTATTTAAAATATGCCTCCATATGCCAAATTGAAGTAATGTGACAGGAGATTTTATGTGCTTCATACTGGGGTAGATGTTTAACTCCACTCACTGCTGGCTGAGAGGCCTTGCGTGGCAATCCTGCCTTGTCAGCGAGTGCTCAAAAGGGGCTATGAAAACAAAACTCCATTCCTATGGAAAGCTGCTTACTAAGTGATTAGTTCTCGATGGAATAGGCCTCAATGTTGCCTGTCACAAGATTAGAGGGAGTATGAACAGCTGAGACACATAAATTACCTTGAAGAGTGCTAAAGCCTTTTTCTGTGGCATTGTGGCTAATGACCTTGCTAAAATGTACTGTGTTTTCTGTAAGAAATAACAAAACAGCAGAAAAAGCAAAGGGCATCCAGTCCTACTGCCTGAAATGTTCTTCAGAAGTAACTTTTTCCTTCCTGGCTCTTGTTTCTGTTTGACCTGTTACTTTTACTTTTCATTTTTGTTGATATACTTTTTGATATACTTGTTCTTTTCCCTTTCCCATCCCAAGGAATGCTGAGCAAATCCAGCAGTTGTAACAGGGCTTGTCCTGTGCAATTAGTTCAGGATGAAAGTGAATCGAGCACATGAGGATGATGACTTTTCTGTCCTTTTTCTTCTCCCCCTTTCAAGCCAGGGCATATGTGATACTACTTGCCAGTTCAGTAGTCTTCTGGGGTAAAAACTTAGAGGTGCTGGCTAACAGAGCTAATGTTATTGCAGAAAATACAGTACTGAGACTAACTTAAATATTAATATTTAAAGTCCTTTCCTTACCTGTCCTTTTTTGCTACCATGCCCCTCATTACTGTTGTGTTTGGCAAGATCCTGCAAGACTTCTGATCCCCCTTCACTACTGAGATTGATCAGTCCTGTTGTGCTTGTACTCATTTGTTTCTGGTGGTAGCTTGTCCTAAAATGTGTGTAGGAGAGCATCTTATGGTAATTGTTGTGTAGTGCATGAATCTTCGTGAAATTCAGAGGAAAACCCAAGTTCAGTGAATGCCAAAAATGCAAGTAACTAGCCATTGTTTAAAACTGCAGTGGTGCTATTTCTCTGTGGCCTTTGAGACTTTCGTTGCCCTAAACCTCCGTTTTACTGAGAAACCATATTTGACTTGGATTTTTCTTGACAGGGTTTTTCTACTTTAAGCAGTTTCTAAATAAAGTTCTGTATTTCAAGAGTGTCACGTCTGCTGGAGTCTCTCGTGCTTTCAGATCCCATTAGGCGAAGCTGAAGTTCGTGAGTTCTCAGGAGGAGGCTTGCAGGACCTGGAGTATCGGCTTTCATTCTCCAGTCCCAGTTAAAGCTGTTGCTTGCTGGAGTAGCAGTGATGTTGAAACCTTCTTTGAAGTCTGCTGGGAGAAACCATTGCTTGAATTCTTGGTTTTTTGCCTTATTCCTCCTGCAGCGGATGAAACGTGAGTGTATGGCTGGCTTCCTCCTCATAATGCTGTGAGAATGGGGCTGTAGAACAGGAATGACTTTACGTGTGTATAAAGTGTTTTAAAGCTGCTAAAACACTGGTTGTTACTTATAAGCAAGCTGTGAATTGGGTCTGTTGCCAGTCTCTGAGCAGACCAACTGCAGACTTAGTTGGTGTTTCATTTGAAGTGTGCTTGGTAGAGCCCAAATGTAACTGCCCCAGATGAGTGGGCAGAGCAGCATCTTCAGAGCTGAAGTGCTTATGTGTTGCATCTAACCTGGAGTTCGAAGTGTTCCCAGCAGGCTTCTTCCTGCCCCTGCTTGGTGGAACTGTGTTCTGCAGAACAGGTGCTGCTGGCATTGCCCGCTGCTGGCATTGCCCACTGCTGTTGTGAAACTGGTATTGGACTTCAGAAGTACAGATGTAGAAAGGGGGTTTTGATGCACATAAAATCTTCATTACCATTACTTACTTGCTTTAAGGTTGGAAGCATGTTTTTTCAACTCTAAATACTCCATCATTCCAGCTGCTCAGAGCAAAAGATGGCAAATAGTATGTGACTGGATTTGAGGGTGACTTCTTGGGTGTCTGCTTTTGCAGTCTAGTTGTGTGCTGGGACCTGATTGCTTCAAGTCTTGTCTAAGAAGCCTGCACGTGTGGAACTGTGCATCACGCAAGTGGTCAGATGGGTGGCATTAGGTGGATTTTGAGCTCTGCTAGCAGAGCAAGCAGATACCCTTTTATGCTAAGAGCATGTTGAGTAAGAAATAGTGCTGTCAGAATAGCCCTGTGAGACTATTGAATGTGTGGAGCTATTGGATGTGGGTTGTGGGATGAAACTGAAACTCAGATTGTAAGTCAAAGGCTGCTAAGATTTCCAGTTGCTTAACATCATGTCTCTGCTACCAAGATGAGTTATAAATAGAAGGGGGACAAACTTACGTAGTCTGCTTATGACTGCATTATAGATACTTTGGCATAATGTTTTTTTAATGTCCTTTTTGGGAAGAAAATGACAACAACAAACCCAACTCAAACCCATAGATGTAACATAGCTACTCTGTGACACTGGTACAGTATCTGCTGTTAAATGCTCACCTGCTGAAACAATTCCAATGGCATCCAGACTTCCTTAGTATCTTAGTTCTATCCAAGATCTGCAAAGCGATGGGAATGGAAGCAGCAAAGCTTACATCTCCTCTGTACCAACATGTCTTACTTGCAGCTGGACTCCTGGATGGTTAACTTTTTATTGTCCATTTTTTTAAAAGCTCCTTGTTTGCAATGACAATTCTTACTGTAACTGTTCAAAGCCTTCAAATAAAGGCCAAAAACTGCCTTGCTATTGTATATCACTGTTCAAAGTGACTGCTTAAGCACTCGGTTGCCTTGTAGCCTGTCTAGTTGAATGCTCATCCACAGGAATGTGTGCCCTTTGGGAGTGTGAGTGTTTCTTTCTTAGAATGTCTTGTTAAGGATGAGGCTGTGTCATGGTTTAAGTCCCTCACTCCCGCCCCTTCCTCCTTCAGCTCCCGGAGGGATGGGGAGGAGAATAAGGAATACAACTCCCACAGGCTGAGACAAGAACAGTCCAGTAACTAAGGTATAACACAAACCACTGCTGCTACCACCAATGATAAAAATGATAAAGGAAATAACAAGAGAAGAGAATACAATGGCTCACCACCGACTGATACCCAGCCCCACCCCAGCGGTGATCTCGCCCTTCCGGGTAACTGCCCATTACCTCCTGGGCATGACGTGCTATGGTATGGAATACCTCTTTGGCTAGTTTGGGTCAGGTATCCTGTCTCTGTTTCCCCTCCTCCCTGACAGAGCATGAGGCTCAGAAAGTCCTTGGTCAGACTGAACATTTGAGCAGTAACTAAAACCATCGGTGTTATCAGCGCTGTTCCCAGGCTGAAAGTCAAAACCACAGCACTGCACCAGCTACCAAGGAGAAAAATGGCTGCTACTGCTGAACCCGGGACAGGCTGGAATCTACTTATCACAAGAGAAAGGTACTGTTTTGCAAGTTGGTGTGCAAATGTAATGAGAACTGTGATGCAGATTTCAAGCTACCCTGGTGGCATGCAGTGTGTGCCTTGATTTCCATGCCGGTGCAAGAGCTAGGGGGGATAATCATACAGGCCTAACGTATGGGCCCTTACTGCAGGGGCTGCAGAGAACCCAATTCCTGCAGAGAAGAGGAATGTGCATCAGGGCACTGCTTTGTTAAAAGGACAGATGGAGAATTCACTGATCTAGTGCAGAGAGAGCAAGCTGGGGATAAAGTCATTGCAGATCTGCTGCTGGTTGGCTGGGAAACATCTCTCAATGTCTGATGAGAAGTTTCCTCACCTCCTGATCAATCATGTCCTTATGAAAAATGTACTCTCACTTCCCCTTCAGACATTCAATATTTAAAGGCAATAACGCTCACAAGAGACTTCCAATAGCGAGGTAAGAGCTGCAACCTGTGACTCATCTTTGAATGCTTAAGGGAAGTTTTGACCACTGGCGGGTTATTTGCAGCACAACTTTAATGCTTCAGCATTAGGAAGAGGTTTGTTCTCTGTGCAAAATCACTGCAGATACATGTGCAGACTGGAAAGCAGCTTGTATAAATGGCCAGTTTAAGCCTAGCTGTGTATCAAACCTGTCTGGGTGTATGATGGCTGCGAGCTGCACCACTTGGGCTTCCATAAATGTGTCTGCTGATTTGGAAACTGTAGAAATGTGCTGGAGGGTTCTTTTTGGGTTCACCTTCGCTGCAACGCTATTCCACGTGTCATCGTGATGATCTTTCCTTGTTATGAATGTTCTGGGGGAGTCTGGGTCTCCATTTGTTGTGCTTGTTTTCACAGGTTTGAATAAGTTCTCCATGGCAACGAGAGAAATTATAGATAACAATAAAGACACTGATGACTTGTTATGAAGGCTGACACTGACTGTGATGCTTCATACCCTGGGTAATGACACTGTCCCCTGCAATGAAAGATG
The DNA here is from genome assembly GCA_009867235.2 of Psittacus erithacus. NCBI lineage: Eukaryota > Metazoa > Chordata > Aves > Psittaciformes > Psittacidae > Psittacus > Psittacus erithacus. Next base: position 12,145 of record WYDI02015432.1, read on the forward strand.
AGGACTGAGGAGCAGCAGTTGCAAAAGTAATTTCCTGATTTATTTGAAAAGGAGGAGAAAAAGAAGAAAGAAATGGAAGTCCTTTTGCTCCTGGTACTGGAACAGTGCTTATTCCATATCTCTCTTCCCTAATTCTTGCTCTGTCAACACCACAGACTCTGAGGTAGTTCATTCTACTCTCCTTTTGGTACTGTGCACATGAAATCACTGACTGTCTTGCAGGAAGAGTACTGGGAGTTTGTGCTACTCAAATGCAGGAGCAAGGGTACCACGCTGGGAAGCTGGGACTGGAGGGGATTTGAGAAGCAGCCCTGCCTCGGGAGCTGCTTGTATTTGTCTTCCACTTAAATGGTTCTTTGTGCTGCCAAGAAAAATGTCTGCTATTAAGTGTTCAATTTCTCAAAATCAAATAAGAAACATGAGCATCCTTCCTGATGAAACTGGCTTCATAAACCAGCCCCGCATCTAAGAACAAGGTCTGCTATGGAGTAATAGACCTGGTGATAAAACTCTTGTAAATGAGTTCTCTTTTGGGTTTAATCAGCCTGGTTTGGCCATTGTATGTAAACCATGAATTCAAGAGCTTGTGCCTGTTACCTTGTATCCTGGTTTGCCTTTGTATGACAGCTATTCTCCTTCACAGGGCTTCGGTTTACAAAGGTAAACCATCCCATTTAGGAAGACTTAAAGAACTGAGGTTAATCTGTCCTAGAGAGGAGACTGTGCTGAGGGTGGAGGCAGAGACTTCAGTCTCTGTGTGCATGAAAGGCTGTTGTAAGAAAGACTCTGGCCATGTCCATGGTGAAACAAACTCATGGAATGAATTGCATGGTAGACAAACAACTTTTTCTTGCCTAATGCTAAGGGCAGGGCAGTAGCAGAGCACGAGCTTCTAAGGAGAGTGCAGAAGTGACAACGTTTAGCAGAAAGATGAAGATCTTGACTCTCTGTAGCAGCGGTTGGATTATATCCCTCTGTCTGAGGTCCCTCCTGCTTCCATTCTTAATTCTATGATCCAAATAACAAGTGGTTCTGATTCTTTAGGGGCTATAGAGGTGAAGCGTGAGGAACTTGTTGCATGCGTTCGCTTTTGCCAGTGATTTCTGCATGGGAGGCTGTTGCCGGCCCATCCAGTGCTGTGTGCGCTTGGGAAGCGCTCTCAAAGTGGCTGTGGGTGCCTTGGGTCAGGAGCATGCGAAGCTGCAGTGCCACCAGTGAGTGTCAGTCCCATGTCATGGGATCTCTCTGCAGACCTGGCACTGAATTCCTTGATATCGGAGACAACAACTGCGACGGGATATCGTGCCTTGTGGGATGGGACAGCTGTGATGGCCTTGGATTCCTGGTGGGATGCTTCTCCAGGCGGGGAATGGCTTCTTTACAGCAGGACTTCAGATCAGGCTCTGTGCCCCCTCCTGCGAAACGGGTTGTTGGGGGGGGGGAACCACAGTGCCCACAGCTCTGGTTACATTACCAGGGTGTGAGGTGATGCTCCCTGCTCCTGGGCTCCGCTCCCAGTGCTTGGAGGTGATTCTGCTCAGCGCTGGGAACTTCTGCTTCCAGCCCATGGGTCTGAGCTCCACACTGCTGCAGTGTCCAGGGCGGCTGCTGTGCACAGTGGAGTCACAGGGGCGAATTCCAGGTAATCCCTGATTTGTAACTCATGGATTAATCAAGTTCCCATTCACTGCTCATTCATACTGTGTAAGCAGTAAGGCCTTTTCCTGTTTCATTTTGGCTTTTACCTCTCGGTGCTAAATGGCATAGAAACAACCAACCATTACTTCTGGCATTTTAGATGTGTTCTTCAACATGTGCTGCTCTGCCCGCTCTCCAAGCACTGCACTTGTCTCCTGGCAGGACACCTGACATCTCAAGTCAGTACTTTACAGAGGAGCCCTCGGAGCCCGTCCTCGCAGGGCAGCGCTGTTGCTGTGGTTCTGTACCTCACCTGAGCACTGCATCTTGTGTGTAAGACTGTTCTTGGGTACTTTTGTTACAAGCTTCTGGCATGATATAAACATGGATAACGATGGAGCGGCAGCTTCTCTCCTTGCTTGTACCTCCCTATGTCAGATGGGAATGGTACACTGCTGTGGATTCTCCGTTTTTCATGTCATGGGAGATGGTGGCTGCACCTTGTGAGCAGCTCCCTGCACCCCCAGGGCCAGCTCCTCACTTGCCATGGCCAGTCCCTTCCTTTCCCCTCTGTGTTCAGACTCACATTTCATTGCTGTGTTCCTTTCTGAAGCAGCAGGAGCAGTGAACTGAACTGATTTCATGAAGTGAAATCCTTCCTCTTTTGCAGCTCCTCAGGAACTGGTGCTACCAGATGAAGCTCATTCCTGAGCTCCAGCCTGATGCCTCCTGCTCAGCTGCTGCTAAGACCCCCGGTGCTCACCCTGCTGCCATTCAAATAGCACAGGTAGGCTCCGGTAAGACAGGTCTCTGCTGTTCTGTAATTTACCCATTGCACAATGCTATCAGGCGGTGCTGCTGGTGTTGTAGCATTCCCTTCCTTCCGAGTAGAACTTAAGGTACCAAACTCTCAGGTGCTGGGAAATGTGAGTGGAGACTGAGATGAGCTCTTAGGCATAAGCTCTTCCCTGTGAGGGTGCTGAGGCACTGGCACAGGGTGCCCAGAGAAGCTGTGGCTGCCCCATCCGTGGCAGT
>WYDI02015432.1:14955-26975 GCA_009867235.2 Psittacus erithacus
CCAGGTTGGACACAGGGGCTTGGAGCAAGCTGCTCCAGTGGAAGATGTCCCTGCCCGTGGCAGGGGTTGGAGCTGGAGGAGCTTTAAGGTCCCTTCAACCCAAACCGCTCTGAGATTCTATTCCATGAGTTGTCAAGAAATTGTGGAAGGGGCTCCTTTCTTTTGCCATTTATGGCTTGGTTTTTAAAACCCGCAAATAAATAAAGCTTTTGAAAGCTGCTTTAGGCTGTATGAGAACAGCTCCTGCAGAGGGGGTGCCACAGGGTCAGTTTCTACAGGAAAACTCTAGGAAGCATTGCCCTTTGGGAGCATCTCATTCCTCTTTCATCCTGTTCCGCGCCTCCCCCCTCTCCTGCTGTTCTCCACGCTGGTTTGTTGCCTTTCTCCCAACAAAAGCCATTTTCTGCTTCTGAAAAACTTGTGGTTCCTAAACCCGCAGCTTCTGTTGTGCGGGACTGGATTCTGGCGCTGGGTAATGTCTGGCACGATTCAAGTCGGCTTGGCTCAGTATCCCGGCCGGACTTGACGCGGATTCAGCGATGCTCCGGCTGTTGCGGGAGGATTTCCACCAGGTGGTGCTGTTGGGCTGGGAACGGCCGCTTCCCAGGGATGCGTTCGGGCGCTGGGATCAACCTGAGGCATCCCTGCGGATTCTTTTCCTTTCACTCGTGCTGCTGTTTGCAAATGAGCTTTGTAGATGAGGAATGTGCCTGAGCTTCCTGCTCCAGGGGGACCAGGACCTGTAAACCAGAGGAACCAGCATCCCAGAGCAGACGGGGAGCCCCTGCTCCTCCTTCCCAAGGGAGAAGCCAATTGCCTGGGCTGGTTGCTCCTTTCCCTTGGCAGTGGCTGCTCCAAGGGGCTCACAGGCTTCCGTGAGCACATCAGTTACCCTGACAGGCTGTTGGTTTTCTAGCAGAACTCTGATTTTGAGCTGTAAATCACTGTTAGTTGCCAGAGCCCACTCTGGCTGTTGCGCTGTCAAAGGGTCGTATGAAGAGTGGCTGTACCTGACTTCTGCTTCCCACTTGTTCCTGCTTGCAGGAGAGGCACATGCTGGATCCTTCTCCTGATATGCTCTTTCCATATCTTGTTTCTCTGATGCTTCCAGCTCTACATGGATCATGCTGTTGCGCATCTTTGTCTTTCCCTCCCCTTGCAGTCTTTAACAGCTTCCAAGGCCCTGCACGAGCCCTGGAATTCCTTTCCTTTGCCCAGGCTCTGTCAGGCAGATCTGTCCTGCACAGCCTTCCCTGAGAGCCCGCGATGTATCTCCAATGACTTGCTGTCATTTCCATGCATAGCTGTCTATTTCCTCTGCTCATCAGCCATCAGCAATTGCTTTAGAGAAAGGCATCCTCTGCTCTGATGGCTCCCCAGAGAGAAATTTATTGGCAAGATAACATAACAGCCCCTTTCCCTGCTCCGTGCTGCAGCTGAAGCCGTACATGCTTATGGTGGCCATTACTGCTGACACTCGCTGCTATATTAGTGATACTGAGATTTGTGCCTTAATCAGGCAGTGGGCGCTGGTCTGGGGGTAGGGCAGAACTGTGAGGGGCTTGAGAGATGCTTCAGCAAAGGCTGCTGCATAAGAATATGTTCTATTGGGATTCTGCTTTAACCTTAACAGCATTTGCTTAGCATTCCTGCCATTAGAATACTCCTGGCTCCCAATTCCCCATCATTTTGGCCTCGCGCTGTTTGCTGCATGTTAATGTGATTTCACTGTGCTGTACTTGATGGATCAGTTTTGTCTGCAGGCTGTTCCTGGCAGGAATCTCTCCATGGATCCTTGCCCTGCTGCTGGTGCCTCTTGCAATACAGTAAGCAGCCACCACCTTCCCGGTGGGAGAGGGGTGTGGGTGAGAGGAGAGAAATCCATCCCAATGTACCTACAAGGAGTTCATGGTTTAGACTCTGCTTGACAGGGTATTCCGGGGTATGCTGGGCTCTAATGGTGCTCTCACTGCTAACACAGCAACGCAGATGTCCTCAAGGCATTGCTTCCTTCCTGCAGATTGTCACAGGGCCTCCAATTCCAACAAGCTGGATTTATGGATCTCCTAATCCAGTTACATTTGTCTTATAGCGATCACATCCTGTCTCCACCAGGAGCTAGTAAGGAGTGCAAGAAATGTGGAGAAAGGACTTCTTACAAGGACATGTAGTGACCAGACAGAGGGAAATGGCTTTAATCTGCCAGAGGGGAGATCGACATGGGATCTAAGGAAGTTCTTCCCTGTGAGGCACTGAGCGGCTCCTTTCTAGCAGCACTGGCGCATCAGGACCTGGGTGTGCTCAGTGCTTATCCCTGTTCCACAGCCCTGCCTGCCCAAAGCCTTTCCTGGGCTGGGATCCTGGGGAATGTCTGCAGAGGTGTTATGGCTCCGGAGAAGCGCCCGCTAGGAAGTAGTTGAGGAGCAATGGAGAAGTTATCCACATAAAAGCCCTGCACATATCAATAGCAGCTCCAGTGGTAAAAAACAAGTAGAATTAAAGGGGCTGTATTTCTAAGACATACCTTGGCTTCTGGCAGGCCGGAGCATGAGCTGAATGCATGTGCACATCGCAACGAAAACAGCTCCATGTGGAGCCCATCTTCTGCCACATCACTGGCCCAAATTCTGATTAAAACTCTGATCATGCTCTGATTTATGTGCTGGGGTCAGAACCTCTTCCAGACAGCACCTGGGCTGTTATGTGCCCTGCAAATGCATCGTGCTCTGTATCTTCAGTTTCCCAAAGCAGTTGGTTTGGGAAAGCAGGGAGGGATTTCAGGGTCCTGATGAATGTTGTTTGGCCATGGAGCTTATCCTGTGCTGATGGCTCTGTCCTGTTCTCACTTGAGCTGTTATAAGTTGACTCCAGTGGAAGTGCTGCATCCATCCGCCAGGCCTGTGTCTAAACAAGTGATTTAACTTTTCCAAGTGCTTCTCGTAGTGAATACTGGTTTGCTCATAGCTCTTTTGGAGTCAATGAATGGCATTAAATGCGGCATGATGAAAGAAAGGTAGTAGCAAACATCAATGGAGGCATTCATGAAGAAATGTGACTCATTTCCAGTGGTCAGACATTTACTGGGAATCAGGAGGAATCCATAAGGAGCATGCAAAAGAAACAGGAAGTGTTTGTGGGAGCTACAAGTGAGGCCGATGAGAGGGAGTCGCGCTGGGGGGGCTGGAGCAGCCAGTCCTCAGTGGTGCCTCGGGGTGCTCAAGAGACTTTTGGTGCCTATCACGGAACAGCACAAAGGAGGAGAGGCTGCTCAAGGGAAAGGGCATCAGCGAGTGTGGTTCTGGCCTTTGGGGAAGAACTGCAGCAGAGTCAGGCGCGATCCAAACTGTGCTCATTGTGTAAGCACTGTTGTCTCTTCTCCCTGAATCCTGCCCCCAAGCAATGGATTCCTTTAGAGATGAGGAAGCATCCCTCCTGGCCTTCTGGTGTCTTTCTCAGCCTGTCTCAGTCCACAGCATCACTTTCTAGTTCTGCCTATTTTATATCTCAGTGAAGCTGCTCCAGAATCTGTCTTTACAAGACATTCTCTTATGCTTAATCTTGACAAGAAGCGATGCTCCCCCCGAAAGTGCTGTCACAGCCTTCAAACACGTAGCATGTGCTTCAGACAAAAGCCGGGCTGTGACGGTCTGTGGGTATCACTTGACGTGCGGGAGCTTGGGGCATGCGATGGTGCTCCTGACATTTGCAGACAACTGCACCAGCAGAAGGCGAAATGTCAGGATTTGTGTGGATCCCTGGAGACCCGAGGAGCTGCTGCTTGAAGATCAGGTTTAGCACAGAGTGAGCAGCAGTGGCAGCAAGATCCACGGGGTGTAGCAGCAGCAGCGGCGCAGGAGGCTGGAAGTGCTGGTCCTGCTCTGCATCCTGCCTGCGGGTCACGGAGCGGGGAGAGCAGGTGATGTGTGGGTCAATGTGCTTCTGTCTGGGTGATCCCATAACAGAAATGTGAGCAAATCCTGATGTAACCACCTTGATCACCAGTTGTGAGGGGGCTGGGGTTGTGCTTCACCAGTAGGTAAGGAAGGAGGGATGCTGGGGATGGTCTGTGCTGAGTACGAGTGAGTGCAGCTGCACAGATGATGTCTATGGGTGCTAACAACTGGATCTTCTTGCCTGGGCATTGAGGTGAATTAGAGCATCCTGAGGAAGAAACCAAACTGAAATCCTTACCTGTACTGAGTGCAGGAACATGGTCCAGCAGGGCCCTGGCTTTACATCTCTAGACAAGACTGCTCAACTGACCCATGCTGAGCCTAAGAGTCAGGATTTGGTCTAATATCTGCTGTGATCCACCAAACCCTACAAGCTGTTTGTGCTGCCCACATCCCTCAAGGGCTGAAAGTCACCCTTTTCCTTTTCTTGTTTTTGCACGTAACTTCCTTGCAGTTTCTTAAAGTCACAGTGACAATTTCCACAGAAAGAGTTTAGGTAGTGGGGAAGATGTAAAGGTTAAACTGACAAGAACCTCCATATATTCAGGACCTTGTCCTTAGCGAGAGCCTTAGTGAACTGATTCAATCTGTTCAGCAGACTGGGGATGGTTGGATTTCATCCCTGGGCCCTTCTGAGCTCTTGGAGGGTTGTTTGAAGAACAGACCTCACATTTTGTGCAAGTCTCAGGTTTACCATTACTTCAGCAGCAGCTGCAATGTCAGAAGCTGTTGGGGAGATGGATGGGTACAAGCATGTGGATTGCTCAGTCATTGATGTCAGGTGGCCTCCTGTGGAGCGGGCCTGTGGTTCTGAGGCACACGAATCTCATCTGAGCACATGGATGGGCTCATTCAGAGTCCTTCCTCCAACCACTTGGTCCTTAAACCGCCAGTGGTTTGTTGTTACTGCCTGAACCCCGAGCAGCAGCAGCGCTGGGTCAGGAAGCTGGGTGCTGCTTGGTGTTCTGCTGATGGATGCGTGGGACACGACGTGGCGTTGTGCTGATGGTGGCCAGCCAGAGACCCACAGCAAGAGGAGCAGCCGAGTGCCTGAGATCCCTTCAGCTGCAGCACCCTCATTGCCAAGGGCACGTTCGTGTTCACACACACGATTTGGGATTGCACTTCGCAGACCGCAGGGGACCCCAGGAAAGCCGGAACGTGAGGCAGCTCCACACCATCACCAGCTCTGCGCAGCTCTCGCCCATTCACTGCAGGGACTGTGCTGGGAGCTGAGCCTGGGTTTTTAAACTGGGCTGGGTTTGTTTCTTGCTTTGTTTTGGTTTGCTACAGAAATAGCTGAGATTTATCAAGCAAACCTGTTCTGACACCCAGGGAAGTTAATTTAGGTGGGTGAGAAGAGCTCAGCAGCAGCTCAAAGTCCTGGCCTTCCTCCTGATCCGATGCATTGATCCTGCTGCTCTTCCATCCATAAATCTCCTGTTTCAGTGCAGCTGTAATTGCATTTGAGAAAGGGAAACTCTGAGTGCCCAAGCCACCCAAAGAGCATAATTACCCCATGGAACCCCTCCAGAGGTGAGTGCGAGCTCTCTTATTTGTGATGCTCAGGTTTCACAGCAGTTTTCCTGCTGCTTTCTCTGAGGAGCTGCTGTTTGGTCGCTGCCTCCTGCTGACATGGAGAGAGGTGCAGAGCCTCTCCAGCAGAAATGCCCCTCCTACCCATGATAACGGGTAGGGTTTCACCAGTGCTTCCCCCTGACTGACTGAGGAGGTCATTGTTTGTCTTTCAGATCAACCTTCTTCAAGATCCCTTGCGAGCTTTTGTTCTGGAAATCAATTGTAAGCCCATAGGGGCCTTTTCTTCCCTGATTTCTCATTAGTCAGATCCAAATCGAACAGGACCAGAGGGGGTTTTGGTGTGTGTTTGGGTTTTGATTGTTTGTAATGTTTGTGTTTGGGGCTTTTTGCCCTTTTTCCCACCCGTTTGGAGCAGTTCAAACCCTTGTTCTTCGCTGGAGCATTTGTGCATTCTGTGTGTGTCTGCTTAAAAGCCAGGCAGGGTTTTGGGAATCTTGCATATACCCAACCATCAGTTTGGTTCTCAGACTGCGCTGGTTTTGTGTTAAAGCAAAGTGTGTATACCTATTGTATGGAGATGTTGCTGTCTGGGGGACTGAGCAGTAAAATTCAAAGGCCCTGATGCATGTTTCTGTCTGTATCTGACTTAGGTTTGTTTCTCTCCAGATGCATGTGCCAAATCCATCTGTTCCTTTGCATGGTAATAAGATGATTTTGTTAAGAACTGAGTACAGGCAGCGTTCATCACTGGGGGAACATTCCTGCACTGTAAATGCACAACAGCTTTTGCAAATGTGATGGAAATTGGTTAAATATTTGCACTGACCCTTTCTGGTAGCTCCCTTCACCCCACATCCCCATGTAACCTTCCTGGGAGCCTGGGCAGGCAGAGGAAGGTGAGAACTTTGTGGTTGTTAATCCGGTATATGTCAAGGTTGGAGAAATCCCAACACTCAGGATGCTGGGACTGACCCATAGACACACTGCCCCTTGCACCCTAATCCTCTGGGATTCTCCTCTCCCGCTTCCCACCAGGATCTTGCTGTTCAGTGCCTTTCCTCAACACCACATCCAGCAGAAGCTGCACAGAATCACTCACCTCTAAGGAGGCATCTCCTGTCCTTACACAGTTGGCCTGTCCTTGTCCTGTGCATTGCAGCCAGGATGTGGCTTGCAGGAAGTGGGTCCTGTCACAGACACTGGTCTCCTTCATCTGTGCCTCTCTGCTCTGCCTGTGGATCCTCCAGCTTGTGCATGGATACGGGATTAAACAGAGCTGCTCCCTCCACCACCAGGAACAGGGCTCTGGAAAGGCTCAGGTGTAGACCCCATGCTGGGTACCTGGAGTTGCAGTGATTATGTGTGTTCCATGCTCAGCAGATGGGTTTGGCTGCCAGGGTGTGCTGCTGAGCAGCCTGTGCCCTGCCAGCGCAGCACCAGCCAGGCTCAGACCTGCTCGCGGTGCTTCCATGGGGCCTGAAAGGCCTCTTAAATTGTATGGATTTCATACAAAGGAAAATGGATCTTTTCCTGGCCACCTAAGCAAGCCTGTGGTCATTAATGCTGCAAAGGAAAACCAACAACAACAAATCCAGGTTTATTATGGGCTGTGGATTACAGGAGTATGAAAAATGCACGCTTAGTAAAAGAAATGTTTCCTCCTCCTCTTGCTCTTTCGAAACTATCTCCATAAACCCCTTGTCTCTAGCTGCATTTGGATGCTAATGGGATACAGAGCTTCATAATTCCTTGTCTCTCTTCTTGCTAAACTGTATTACACAGTAGGTGTGTTCTACTGGGGCAAAGCTTAGCAGAGGAGAGGATTCACTCTTTGGTTGTGGAATTGGTTGAGCTTTCCTTCATCTGTTGCTTTCATAGAGAAAAGTAGATGAGATCAACTTCCTATGAGCACAGGCAGGTCCTTGCAAGAGGCTGGTCCAGAGCCTTCCTGAAGGGCAGGAGCTGAGTGATACGAGGCTGCTGCTGGGTCTGAGGCTGTTGGTGTGGGGAATGAGCAGGGGATGAGGCAGGTCCCATCTGTGCTTGACCAGGCTCTGGGGCTTTGTCCCCAGTCCCTGGGTCTGAATGTAAACCTGAGGGGTTCCTTTGAGCGAGGGGTCTCAGAGGCTCCGTTCCCAACCACAGCAAAGCCTCCCCGCTGCTCAGAAACAAAGGCCCACTGTGAGTCAGGATGTTCTTCCTGCTCGAAGGTAGCCGGGAATTGCAGATAGGGATTACAGAGCTTGAATGCTGCGCTATTTACGATGTGTGCTCAGTCACCTAAATCAGGTTGGCAGTGTTTGAGCTTTGCCTGGATAATTGATTCAAATGTAAATTGAACGAATAAATCCTTTACAGCTAAAATATGCTCTCTTTTTATCTTGATTCTCTTTCTTCCTCTTTGTCAAATGGCATAGAAAATAGGTAGTTATAATCTCATGAATAGATATTTGACAACCTTTGTAGGAGGGCGGGTGAAATGAGGTTTGTGTGGTCTGGTTTGAGATGCTCTCCTGTGGCGTTTATTGGATTCCAGAACTGTTCATAACTTGGCTCCTGTGCTTCTGGTCAATAATCTGCTTGTGCACACGTTTGTGCCACTCTCCAATGGCACAGCCAGGCGGTGATTTATGTCTTTAAGTGCACATTAGTCAAGGGCAAGGCATCACAGAGTTTTCCGTTAACAGCCGTGGAGTGAAATCCTGGGGCGGGCGCGCGCCCTGCTGGCATCAAAGGGCTCTTTGGTTTGGGATTCTGCACAGAGAGACTCAGACTGGCATCAGGAGGAGCCTTTGTGAGCATTTTGTGGGCGTTTTAAGCTATTTTCCCTTAAGGCTTCCCTGATGTTTCAGTAGGACCAGGGCTAACGCGCTGACTCCCAGCCAACCAACCAGCACGGTCTGAACCTTCATCCCAGCCCGGCTGTGTTTAATCAGCAGCTCCACAGATGATATTCTTGGAGCTGGTGTGTGTCCAGCATAGTTGGGCTCCACATCCCTTGTCTGGGCAGCATTGCTGCTCCTGGAGCAAGCATCAGCTGCTGCATGGAATAGGGCGCTTGACATTCCTCGGGCTGTAACTGTTTGGTGTTTGCCCTGTCTTGGGGCAGGAATCCCAGCGCTGCGCACCGGGCCCTTGCTGCTGTGTCAGGATTTAGCTCTGTCCTCATCAGCTTTTCATTTTGCTCTGGCATCCAAATGATTCAAGTACCCTGAAGGGATCATCCCCATCCATGTGGGACTGTCACTGGGGGCAGCTGTTGCTTTCAGCTCCTTCAAAGGGAAGTACCAGCACACACTGGCCCCTCTGCATGGTTTTTGGTTCCGCAAGCTGGAGCCCACCAAGGTAACGTGTTACCGGGCACCACGACACTTCCCTGTGTCCTCAGTGTGCGTAAACGCCCGGACTTCTCTTGAATCCCATCAACTTCCTGGCTTTGGAGGTGTCCTCTGGCGCAACAGCCGCTATTTCAGGCACCAGTGTGGAAACACGTTTCCTCCCGCCAGCTATCCAGAAGCCAATGGTCCCAGCTTGAGCTGCCCATGCCACAGCCCTGCTTGATGGAGCTCCTGTGCTGGTGCGATTTCTTTTCTCACTTCTGTCTTACAGAGCCATAGAATGGTTTGGGTTGAAGGGACCTTAAAGCTCCTTCAGTTCCACCCCCCTCCACTCCTTCCTCATCCCATCCTTCAGTCTCCTGTGTGCCTCAAACACCCGCTGCTCCCTTGCCTGCCTGCTGGACTGGCAGGGACAGGGCTGCTTCTGCACTTGTAGAACAAGAGGCTGGTTTGTGCCCTGTATCTTTGCAGCTGCTGGGCATCGTATTTGGAGGTTTTATTTTACAGCTTCTTGCATTTGTGCTTTGTTCATAGGGGGAAAACAGCAAATGAAACGGTTCATGCCCAAACTCGCCACTATCCAGAATCCAAATTTCTCTCTCCCTGTCTCTGTGCTGGGCTCTTATGAACAGGAGATTTTGTGACTGGTTTCAGAGCCTGACTTTGGCTATTTAGAAAACATCCATTCAATAAATCATAGAGGAGCAGCTGCCGCTCTCTGCTGAGCCCTGGCACAGCACATAAAATATTGCTCATTTATTTGGTTTGGGAGAAATAAAGTTGCTGTAGTGGAACATCATTACAGGCTGTTCTTAATTCACCTCAGGGCTATTTCTAATAGCACACAATTCTCCTGTGACAGTCTGGGTGAATGAGATGGGTGTTTTGATGTCAAGCTGAATGTAAGAAAGGTTTTAGGACTCAAAGCTTTGAAAGAGAAATAACCACTGTTTGTGCTCTGATGCTGGGAGAGGTCCCTGTTTTATTATTAACACTGCAGCTATTGAAAATCCTGACACTTGTTCCTCTGGGATTTGAAGCAATTCAAGCCATGAAATACTGTTTCAGATCAGCCTTTTACAAGCTGCTGCATGTTGGTGAGGACGAAGGTGGCTTTGAGAGCTGGGGAGGCACCCAGGGCCGGTGTTCACTTCATGGTGTGTGTTGGAGCTGTTTCAGCTGGAGGGGCAGCTGGTTGTGCCCAGCTCTCGACAGGTAACAGCTGCTGTCCAAGCGGAATGGCTTGGGAAAGGGTGGAATTTAGACCAACCATTGGAATTTAGACCTGCTGCTTTGCACCAATGCCATCAGCACGACACCCAGCACTGGGCTGTGGTGTCTGTAGGTGCGCTGCCCACTGAGCTGAGAAGGGGCCAGAGGCTGTTACTTTCAAAAATGTAATAAAGGAAATAAAGGGTGAAGAGGTGGGAGGACAAAGTGTTGTGATGGAGGGACTGTGCATGTTTCCCACGGTGAGGAACAGGCAGCTAACCAGGACCCTGCTTTTCTCCTCAGCAAAATGAAGCCTCAGGATGCCTCATCTCCTCCTTGCATCGCAGCTTGGTGGAAACAAGCAAGAGGCTTGCGTGGGTCTGGAGCTGTTACCGTGTCACAGGCAAGACAAGCGGCCACCGGGGCTGTTTCCCAGGCGCCCCGACTGTGAACGCCCGCCTGCTCTCTGAGGCGCTCGGTGCTCCGCACGCATTATGGGCGCGGAGGGCTGCAGAGGGCGTCCTGCATCCCCTCTGCCGCACCGCGGCTCTTTGCCCGGCGCTGTCTTCATTACTCTCTGCAAAGTAGAGGTAACGGGCGGAAAACGCGTATCTGCTCCAGCTCCAGGCAAGCAGCTTGTGTTGCTGAGAGCGATAAAGCTAACAGCAGCGCTGGATGGGGTTGGGGCTGACAGAACAGATGCTTTTTGATGTCGCTGGGGTCCGGGCGCTGGACCAGAAGGCTCCTCACCCCGCTTCTGAGGGATGTGGTGTCACAGGCATGCAGGGATTTGGTGTGAGAGACAAGATGCTCGTGGTTCCTGGGACAAAATGAACAGCAGGAGAACATGATTTACAGGTCGCTGCTCTTATCCGAGTGCATGTCTGAGCAGCAAGGCTGTTTCCTGTGCAGTGATATTGCTGATGCCCGAGGTTGTATTAAACACGGTCCCTCTCCCGGCAGCCAGATAGATAACTCCTGCTTAACAATAACTCCTGCTGAAAGAGAGACAAGGGTTGTATGCTGAAACAGCAAAGATCTCTTGCTAACTGCTAGAGATGACCTTGATTCGGTGTGCGAGGGCTGCGAAGTACCATAACTCAATGAGATATTTATTCTGAGCTGCGCAGCACAAGCTCAAAGAATCCCAGTTCCTTGTTTCCTTCTGAGTAATTTTATATGGCAAATGAGGATGTCTCTGTTCAAATTTGGGCTCTCTGCTCTGAGTGAACCTCCGCAGCGCTCATCTCCTCTACATGAAAGTTGCTCAAAATCCTAGTGCTGGAGCTGTTTAGTTGAGCTGCATTTCCAGCTCTTGGTGGCTCTGTTAAGCTGCCGCTCCCTGCAGACCGCTGTGCCTTTGATGCTAGTTGGTGTATGGCGCATTAAAAAAATCCTCAACTTGTTTCTAAAGCCTCACTAAAAACCCTGCTGGGACTTTGATGTTGAGAAGATTCCACTCAAAGTACCCAAACTCTCTGAACCTCACTCGGCCTTATCTTGAAGGCAGAGCAGAGAGTGGCTGCCTCGGGCAATAAAGCATCAGTGGCAGCAAAAATGTGTAGTAATTATTTATGGTCTGAGCATCTGCACTCAGGGGAGGCTGCTGAAATTACCGGAGCCTGGAGATGCCTTCAAGAACCCAGCTCTTCATTTTGGAGATGATATTGACGGCTGCATGCTATGGTTCAGCCATTTCCTTGTCTGACTCAGCTGGAACACCGCAGCAGAGCACGCGGTGATTTCACTCATAAATCCCGGTTGTGAGCGCCTGTGCCCCAAATGCTCCTAGGCGGGATTTCCCGCTCAGTGACAGGATCATGAAATCCCAGACTCGTTTGTGTTGGAAGGGACTTTAAAGCTCCTCCAGCTCCAACCCCTGCCACAGGCAGGGACACCTGCCACTGGAGCAGCTTGCTCCAAGCCCCTGTGTCCAACCTGGCCTTGAACGCTGCCAGGGATGGGGCAGCCACAGCTT